>CM076583.1:63293525-63362500 GCA_034641835.2 Pinus albicaulis | reverse complement strand
ACTGCTCTTTGATCACTGAAGAACTTGTTTGCTTGTTTCATTTATGGTTGTTATGCATGTTAAGTATGATTCACGGTACGCCCTGCTTACTCATGGCTAGTCAAAGCTCCATCTTTGAAACCTTTCTTTGAATGTTTGATTGTCCTAGTTGAACCAAAGAGGTCTTGTATCGATCTTGCCATTGCATAAAACTCTGCAGTCTTAGTTCAAAGTGCCCAATAGCTCAAAATACTATGTCTAGGAGTTCCCTCTTAGTAGCTTGAGTTATTTTTTTGTCTTAATTGTTTTTCCCCAAAGTATGATAGCGATTTTCCTAAAGTTAGAGAGTCATATATCTCTATGTATCGTTTGAATGTTATTTTTATGCATCTATCAGTTTGAAGTTACATTTATCATGATTAATGGTTAGCCCTACCATATAAATGTTTGCTATTGAACTATTTATGTTTTAAATCCTTTGTCCTTCACAAAATTAGTGTCCATCCCACTTAATTTCACCTAAAGATCCATTTGACCTTGATCAAATTGGCCCTTCAATATACCTTGTATCACCATTTGAGGCTTTCTCGACCTTTTCGACCCCATAGCCTAGTTGATCTAACAATCTTTTTATCTATTTAGACTTTGATTAGTTCCTCCCTCAAAAACCTAAAAACAAAACCAAAAACCTACTTCATAACTAGCCTAAAATCAAAAACATAGGAAGCAAACAATTATACATCCCTTACACAAATAGAGAGAGCCCTCTCTGAGTCCAGGGAGGCTAGGTCCTTGGGATCCAAAGTTGGTTTGATGTTACCTTGTCATTTGGCTTGCTAATCTGCCAAATCATGGGACCCTAACACGACGTTGCCAAACTTAGTGGCCAGATGAAATTTCTCAAGGGGAAAACCATTCAAGGCCTTTCCAACTAGGACTTTATTGGTGAAAGGCCCATACATATCTGCGATGTCAAAAAAAAAGTTATGCCTATGTGTAAAGCATGATGAATCAAATAAATTCCACATTCCTAGGTGTCATAGAAAGCTTAAAGTCCCATACATCCTAAGCCAAGTTTGGAAACATTGAATCCTTGAGTGCTATGTTTAATGTGTGGGATGGACGTCATTTCTAAAATCTTGGGTCAGTTGTGCCTGAAGAAATATATGAATTCGTACAGTCGTAGATACTCTTGCGGTGCTTCTAAACTTCCTTTATTTGAAGGACATGTTGCCTCCGGGTTCGACAGATCCCTCCACAAATATCCTCTCCTTCAAATACAAAGCCCTCCATCTCATCAATCTGACTATCTGCCTCCTCCCTCCGGTGCCAGCCTCCTCACAGACACCAACAAGTTGTGTTAACCCTGCAACTAAATCGAGCAAGAGAAAAACATCGAGTTCAATATTAATTGAAGAAGACATGAAAACATGGAAAGAAGAGATAAAAAAACAAAATATATCAAGCAGTGGCCTCGACTCAAACTTGTAACATTCCTGCCAAGTCATATTCAGATTGTGAGTGAAAAATAGGTGGATGTGAGGGGATTCTAGTGAAGTAGGACTCTTCATTTTTGCAGTGTGAAGGAATTTGAATACATTGAATTTATGATAGGTAAAAGAAAAAAAAAGGTTTTTGTGCTTCCCTATTGTTGCCTTGATCTCTATATTGAACACTTTTTGGCTCCTTCACATTCAAGTTCAAAATTTTGGCAACTTTATTATCTAAAACCATTGTTTCTACAAGTACATTTTTGGTCATTTGTTGACTTGAATTGTTGAATAATGGAGAAAATTCATATATTATTATATGTATTAAGAAATCTAATCTTATATACTGGTGGAGACACATTTAAAATCAGTAGGGATTCTTTTCTAATATTAAGGTCTATGTACAAAATGCACAATAAAACATTGATTTTTTGCAGCTTGAATCTCAGCTACAAAAAGAAGAATTGTAGCATCGGAGTCATCATTCTGAACCTGTTTTTGTTAAGAACATTGAAAGAGACTCCCATAAGCAGAAATTCAATAATTATATAGTTGATTCACATTAAATTCCCATTTCAAGGACCAATTTGTATGCACATGCAGAAGCTCAGGTTCCACCTCCCAAGCCCATCACCAGACCTTGGGAAGAGCTTTTCCACAACAAGCACAAAACTGGTCTTGGATATGAAAAGGATGTGTCCTTTCATATTCCAGACTATTCCAAGCCCATTAAGTTTCAGAGTGAAATAGTTCTTTATGATAGTTCACCTTCAACTGTTCCAGTTTTTGCTCCTCCTCCACAACAACACATTGTGAAATGCCAACATTGTGATCAAGTTGGCCATATGAAAGTTCACAGTTTTGATCTTCACCTATGTAAGCACTGCGGTCAATACACTCATTCTTAAAACAGATGCTTCAAAAAAAATCCTCCTGCAAGAACAAAGATTCATCTTGGATGGATCGCTTCTTGGCAATGGGCATTAACAACCAAGAAGATGTTTTAGTCATATGTCAGAAATTTTTCTAGAGTATTGAACATTATTACAGTTGATTTTTCGCCATCATCTCACCTTGTATCTAGCATAGGGGGAAATTATGGTCATCTACAAGCTACAGACATTGAAGTTCAAGTGAGCCTGAACCATAACCTACCATACCATATTCAGAGTTGTAGCCAAAGACACAAAAGTTCAAGCGAGCCTGAGCCACAACCTAGCATTCCAAATTCAGAGTTCTATCCAGAGACACAAATTCCCATGATCATGCCTTTGGTTGTTGGTAAACCTTAAACCATCTATGTGAGGTTGATATTCTTCCTCTTCAAATAATTCGGGACACTTCCTCTAGCAGAAGACTTCAGCTTCTTTCCAATTTTGGTAGAGTTCCATGAAATGCATCAAGAATTCCAGAGTTGGTGGTCATCCTTAAACTATCACAGGTTGTAGACCTCCCTTCTTCCAGGTTGAAATTCTCCCTCTTAAAATCATTAGGATCACTTCCTCTAGCACAAGACTTCAAATTTTTTCCAGTTTTGGAAGAGTTTTGGGAACTGCTCTAAGCGTTCAAGTTTTGGTGGTCATACTTAAACCACCTCCTTATGCCAACATTTTAGAGAGCTTATTCAACCTAGTGTTGCCATGCATACTTTGCAGATTTGTATTACAACTCTCTTCTTGGACTCATACATACTCCTTCGGATTAAGGGGGGTACGGTGGCTAAATTTTTTGTTATAGACCATTTTGTCACATCCAGTCATTAGGCCTCCTAATGGGATCAATCCACATCATATTACCCTTTGTCAACATCATTTCACAATGCCTTAAGTGAAGCTCCTTCATTTCTCAAAATTTTTGCCTAAAACCATCTCATGTGAGTCAGTTTTAGTACCAACGCTCCCTCACCTTCCTCTGGACAATGCTTTTTATGCAACCAACTCACAAAATAATAGAAATAATATATCAATGACTTAAAAAATATCCTCTTCGAGGGGGAAATCTCTTTTACATTACATAAATTAATAATTCTTGGATGATTCAAATGACAAAACCTCCTTTCTATATATATTCTAAGGGGTCACAATATAATCAGAGCAAACATAACAATAGTCATGCAAGGGCACAAAAATAACAATAGTGGGGTTCAATGGGGAAAAATAATAGCAATAAGGGAGCTACACTAATAATAATAACAAGGGGCTACACTATTATTATAGGGACCTAACATGCCCCTCTCCTTTAAAAGAGTGTTGTCCTCAACGCTTGAGTAGTTCTAGATGCTTATGTATAAAATTATCATCCTTCCATGTCGAATCTTCAATGGGTAAGTTCCTCCACTTGATGAGATACTCTAAAATTGATCAATTTCATAGCTGTCAAGTTCTTATTTTTGTGACTGCTTCAGGCTCCAATATGATTTTTCCTTCCTCGTCAAGTTTTGGAAATATTGTTTGAACTGGAATTCTGTCGCCTATAACATTTTTTAAGTATGAAACATGGAAAATTGTGTGCACTCAGGAAGGTGTAGGAAGCTCCAATTTGTATTCCATGGTACCAATATTTTGCAACACCTTGTAAGGACCATAGCACTTTGGTGATACTTTATTATCCTTCTAATTAGCTTGCTTGAGGGACATTTGTTTGTATGGTCGTAGTCATAAAAATACTCAGTCACCTACATCAAAACTTCTTTTGCTGGGATGTTGATTTGCCTGTTATTTCATTCGATTCTGTGCCAAAGAGAGGTTATCCTTTAAGATTTGGAGAACTTGTTGTTGATGCTCGATGTGATCTTCCATTGCTTGAACCTTATAATTTTCTCTTAAAGATGATGTGATAGAGGGTGGATGATATCCATAAAGTGCCATAAATGGGGTCATTTTTTTTGTAGTATGGAAGGAAGTGTTATACCACCATTCAACCAAAGGTAACCACTTGACCCATTGTGTTTTTTTATCAGATATAAAGCAACAAAGACATCCTTCCACAAATTTATTCACTATCTAAATTTCCCATCAGTTTGAGGATGCTAAGATGAGCTATGATCTAATTGAGTACCCAGACAAGAAAATAATTCCATCCAAAAATTTCCAGTAAAAATGGGATCTTTGTCACTTAAAATAATCTTTGGGTTTCCATGTAGCTTTTGAATTGTTTCCGTAAATGTAGTAGCAACTTTTTTGGATTTAAATAGATGAGAGAATGGACAAAAGTGTGCATACTTGGTAAGTCTATCAACTATCACCATGATGACACTCTTTCCTTCATACTTCGGTAAACTTGTGATAAAATTCATTGAAACCTCCTCCCAACATTGACTTGGAATGGATAAAGGTTGTAACATACTTGGGGTCTTAATTATCTCAGCTTTATTTTGTTGGCAAACCAAACATTCTACCACAAAATTTTGAATATCAGATTTAAGGCCATCCCAAAAAATTCCTTCTTGATCCTGTGGTAAGCTTTAAAAAATCCTAAGCGCCCTCCTAAGGGAGAAGTGTACAATTCCAAAAGATTTATTTTTTTGAGTTGGGAATTCTTACAATGATATAAGTGATATTTGTACCATAATGAATCATTTTTCCAGATAAATGTATCATATGTACAAGGATCTTGCTCCAACTTTTAAATGAGTGTCCACACTTCTTCATCATTCTTCCATTCATCCCTTGCTTCGGTTATCCAATATAGTTGTATAATAGAAATGACATAAAGAAATGCTTCCACATCCTCATCCTTTCTTGAGAGTCCATTTGCAACAAAAATTTTATTTTCTTTTTTGTAGACGATTTCAAAGTCATAACTCAACACCTTTGTGAGCCATTTTTCCTTCTCTTCTGAAGATAATATTTTTTCCAAAATGTATTTAAGACTATCAAGATTTATTTTTACGTTGAAGTGTCTTCCCATTAGGTAAGGTCATCATTGCTTTAGTGCATGTAGTATTGCCAACATTTCCTTCTCATCAATAGGTTTGTGTAAATACTTTCCTTTGATTCGACAACTTTCAAAAGAAATGGGTCTTCCTTATTGCATTAAAACAACACTAATTCCATTTCCCGAGGCATCACATTACACAATAAAGGTTTTTGTGAAGTTTGGCGTACCTAAGACTAGTGCTTGGTACATTGCTTCTTTAAGATGTTCAAAGGGTTTAGTTGCTTATGGAGTCCAAGAAAATAAATATTTCTTCAATAATGTTGTTAGAGTTGTTGTTATTCTCCCAAAATTCTTAACAAAATTTCGATAACACCCCATCAGCTTGATAAATCCTTGCAGATGCCCTATCTTTGTGGGTATTTTCCATTCCTTAATGGATATAATTTTTTTAGGGTCTCCTTAACACCGTCATGAGATACAATATGACCTACATATTCCACCTACAGTACTCCAAATAAACATTTGGAGTTTTTTTCATATAATTGTTTCTCCTCAAATAGTTTGAGCACCTTGTCAACATGTTGAACATGATCCTTCCAATACTTGTTGTAGATTAGTATATCATCAAAAATTACTAACACAAATTTTCTGAGGAAGGGTTTGAAAATGGAATTCATCAAACCTTTAAATTTAGAAGGAGCATTGGTAAGTCCAAAAGGAATGAACAAAAATTAATAATGACACTCATGAGTTCTAAATTCTATTTTCGGAATGTCTTCATTCTTCATTCTAATTTGATGATATCCTGAATGAAAATCCAACTTGGTTAAGTAAATTTATCCATGTAATTCATCCAATAATTCATCAATGAAAGGAATAGAAAATTTATCTTTAATAGTGAGCTTGTTGAGATCCCTAAAATCCAAACACATGCAACATGATCCATCCTTCTTGTGCACTAATACTACTGGAGAAGAGAAAGAACTTTGAATAGGGTGAATTATACCGACCTCTAGAGTTTCTGCAACCATACATTAAATTTCACTCTTTTGGGCATAGGGATATCTAGAAGGCATGATGTTTGGAGGAAGACTTATTGGAATCAAATGAATAACATGACCATGATTACGAATAGGTGGGAGGCCTTTGGGAGTCTTGAATAACTTGGGATGATTCTCCAATAATTTTTGAAGATATGGAGAAATAGATGATTTCGATGTTTGAATGTATAGTGAGCATAATTATGCAATTACGCCCCATTTTTTTCTTTAGAATATTTTTTATTCCAATAGATCTGATTATTGTTCCTAGTTTCCCTGTGATACCCCTTAATTCAATTTTATTTCCACCCCAAAAAAAATCAAGAAAAGTTCTTGAAAATTACAATTTATCGTACCTAAAGATTGTAACCATTGGATCCCTAGTACAACATCAGCACCACCCATTGGAATGGAAAGCATTAGACTGTTCAATACATATTCCGCCATGGTTATCTTGATAATATGGCACTTTCTAGAGCAATTTATAGTTCCTCCATTTGCAACCATCACTTGAAAATTTGGTGTTGGATAAGGAAGCAATTCAATTCCTTGGTTATCTTACAATGAATAAATTTATTGGTACTTCCCTAATCAATCAACACTATTACCTTTTTCTTCTTGATATTTCCTTATATATTGAGATTTTGAGGAGTGGTAATTCCTGCCAATGAATTACAAGATATGGTCAGATTCATTTCTTCTTTCTCTAGGGTTGGTTCTTGATGTATATCCTATTCTTTTGAAGTTTCTTGTTCCTTTTCTTCCTCCTCTTCAAAATCTGTGTAAAATAATTTCTTCTTAGCACACTTACGACCTTTAGTGTATTTGTTATCACAACTGTAACAAATCCATTTTTCTCCTTTTTATTCCAATTTTTGTAGTGTCAAACTTATAAGTTTTAGAAGACTAGGAGTAGAAACACTTCCATATTTATAGTTGTGAGTGGTAGGCTTCCTTATCGCCACAATATTTCTTTCAATTTTTCTTTCCAACCTGAATGCCTTCTCCAATGAGTCAAGTTCCCAAAGGTGAACCTCATGTTGGATGTTATCCTTTAAAATCTCTATGAATACATCAGTCCTATGCTCCTCTAAGATATCATTTACCCTTATATTCAATTTTTGGAAGTCCTCAATGTGTTGTGCCATTGAATCCTTTTGTTTGAGATTTATCAATTAGCTAAAGAAGGTGTTTCTCTTTGTATCCTCATAATGTGCTATCATTTCCTTTGTAAAAATTGATCAAGTGACAAGTGGTTTACAAAAACAAAGCCATTGATACCATACAAACTGATTGGATTCTAAATATAGAGTTGGAATGCGTACCTTTTGTGTGTGTTGCACATCATGGAGAACAAAATATTTCTCCATATGTAGTATCCATGTTACCGGATCCTTGCCATCAAACTTCCTCATATCGATCTTTGGATTATGGTGGGTCTTCAATACAAAATTAGAGTCTATGAAATCATTAATAACATTTCTTTTGTTCTCATCACGAGTTTCATCTATTACCTTTTCGCCATTAGGAAGCATTTATTATAAAAACCTCATCAAACCTTCCTCGAAACCTTCCATATATGTTTTTAAACCATTATTCAAACCTTCCATGTCTTCTTTTAAACCATTCTTCAAATATTCCATGTCACCTTTAATTTGTGCTTCCATGTCATCCTTCAAACCTTCCATGTCATATTTTAAACCATTCTTCACACCATCCATCTTAGCTTCCATTTCATTTTTGGTTACTCTTTGTGGGAGCAAAATGTTTTGCACTTGGTCTCGTAATTTTGGAATATCATGTTGCATTTATTCCTCTTCTTCATGCATCATAGAAGAACTTTATGGTTGCTTACTAGGTGTGTCCATTTTTTTGTTTTGAGGAATTTCGAAATAAAACAATGATATATTTTATTCACTATGGCCTTTGAGTCACTTCAAGCTGATTTTTCAAAGATATATTATGCAAAATTTAAAAAATACACGTAGTTTTCTTGCTTTTGAGGAGCTCGATATTGAACTTGTTTTATCTTTGTGATTTCGGATCTCTAAGATCTAAACTTTGGTCCCATATTAGCCCTCTAAGTCTTCTTTCAAATTCCATAGGTCAGACCCAATTTCGATTCTTCAATATTAAGTTATGCTCGATCTCCCACAGTGACCTAATTATGGAATGGCTTAGTAGAGTGAAATTTTCTCATAATTTCACATGTCCTTGTTTCAGCCTTAGGCGCTGAAATTGATACACAAGAAACTAAAATCTGTTATATTTCTGTCACTTCTTATGAAATTCCAATACGGTGCTGGAGGAGAAAGTTATAACGATTTCTCGTTGGTCACTTTTTTGTGACTGAATTTTGGAGCATGAAAAAACACTTAATTTCTTTGAACCATATCTCCTACAATATAGCAAACCAAACTCAAAAATTATAGCACAAAGTTCACCAAGATTTAAGATCTATGTGGTCACAATTTCAACTTATGAAGCTTCGAAGAAAAAAATGTTATAATGAAAATTCCATGATGGCCTGTTTGAAGCACTGAAACCCTATAATCCAAAGCTCTGATACCAAATGTTATGCAACCAACTCACAAAAAAATAGAAATAATAGATTAACAACTTTAAAAATATCCTCTTCGATGGGGAAACCTCCTTTACATTACATAAATGAACAATTCTTGGATGATTCAAATGAAAAAACCTCCTTTCTATATATAGGAGTCTAAGGGGTTTTGGCCGGATAAATCGATCTTGCTGACAATACTGATGTCCCTAGTATTAGAAGATAGTCTAGCAACAAATAGCCAATTAAATCTATCTTTCTCTAGATATATTACGATTTATAAGTAAATTCTACAAAGGTGTTACGATCCTACCTTGATCCAACGCTTGTTTGTAGTAGTCGTCCTTCAGTCGCCCGAAAGAGTTATCTTCAAAGATCTGAAATCACAAACAAACAAACATCAAATAGCACCTGCATAGCATATATTCATAAATAATATCTATTATGGTGATCAAGGAATCCATAAAATAAACAATCAATAGATAGCTTTTTGAGAAAAACAAACTTATTTGTATTAACTTTGAAATAGTAGAAGAACCTTACAACCTTTTCAGCCTTGATGTTGAACAGGTCTTCCCGGGGTCTGAAGCAGGAATTTCCTTTACTCTGACAAGCCTTGCACTCTTCCAAGCGAAATACATACAGGTATGTAATATTTCCTCATAAAATCTCAGCTAAAGGAGTCTAAGTTCCAACAGCACTTTACCTCAAATAATACTAAAGCTTGAACACATCAATTGTCTTGTTGTAACCCTTTGAGGCTGCCCTATGCCTCTTTTTATAGTGCAAAAGAGGAGGTTACATTTCCACCTATGAAGGGATAGAATCCTTCTTCAAAGGGATAAGCTCCTCACATCAAGGGGTTAGCTCCTTAAGGCATGGGATACATGAACCTGAAAAGAGCGGACTTGCCACCGCAAGATTCCTTCCATAAGCTTCTAGAAATGACTGAAAGTGAGATTTTTGAGTTTACTTGCACGCTTTTAATCTTTTACAAGGGTCCGCACCCTTAACACAGAGAAAGTGCGGTCAGGTACGCAGGAAACATGACCACTAGGTGTGGGACCACATGTAAGACGAAAAAAAAGTGTGATACCAGAGTTTTAGAGACTCTTCAGAGATTTTATCTTATTTTTAAGGCTTGACATGAGGAACTGATGTTTTAAGAATTGCAGAGGAGCAAAGTATGAGTGATAATGAGCTCATATAGATAGCAGAATGTCAAGGTGACAATTTTCAGTGCAACAGATTGCCCCCTAAAGTGCGAAGTCTGTAATAGATGAATATAGAGTCTGTCATGTATGAAGAGTGAAGTACTTTATCATTTCAAGGATCATCCTATGGACACCCCAGTCGGAACCTGTAAAAAAATTCAATGCAAAATATATATATGTAGACATATCATCATTGAGGTAGACATTCCCATACTCAGATCAAAACTAACTAGAAAACTGACTAAATTGTTCTGATACAGGAATGATTTTGCAAAAAATCAATAGTATAGACATATGTAGAAACAGTATGGACACAACCATCTATTTATGAATAGTCCATTGTATAATTAATAACAAAATTCCTCGTAGCCTGGATGGTAGAAACTAGATCGAGGGTCTTGATTTCTGCTTCCTGAATTAGTACGATTCTATCCATGTGAATGAATGTGTTGAAGTCGAACATGGTAGAACCCACTTCATTACCAGTCAATGATGTGAATAGTTAACAAGTGTGAGAGAAACCAACAATAATGAAAATGGTTCTCAAAGTACTCAGTACAATCCATGAAATGTGAATAAGTGATCTGAAGTCGAACATTTCATGGAATCATTCGATCAAAGGTAAATGATGCAACCTGTCGTCGAAGGCGAGAACCCTGCCATTGAGGCATGCAGATTCCAAGGTATTGACGATTTCTAGATCAACTACCTAGATAATGAGCTGTCGTTGATAGAAAGCGATCCGTCGTAGGCAAGCCCACAACACGAAATCACAGATCAAGTTTTAAAGAAATATATTGGCAAGGACTGACTCAGGGATGGTCAAAATGGAAGACAAATATTTTGCAAATGAATGGTTTGTTTGAACTGTCTTCTTGAACACATAACGACACTGTAGATGGCATAGTGACAATTGACCCAAAGCTAATACCCAAAAACCGGCTGAAGACTTTCAATATGGTTTGATTAACTGTTAGGCAAAAGATTTTCCCAACCCAGGTGAATAAAAGTGTCGTGTTCAAGAGTGGTTGACAGTTTTCAGAAAATTAAAATGTAAGAAACAGGTTCGTTTTTCTCTCTTTTCCCCCACCATTTCTGGCAAGTACCTCTTTATTTTTGACAAGCTTGAGGAGGATAACATTTTCTTGTTTATAAGCTCATCCTTCGGATGAGTCCAACTTAGTTTAAAATTCGAACCCTAAGAAGGAGTGGTTCGTTCCTACTTAAAATTGAACATGTCCTTTACTGTTAAATTTTAACGAGTCCAATATAGGAGAAACTCGGTGTTTTTCAATTTTAGGGAGTCAGAAGAAAAAACTTAAGAAAACTCCATGGGTGTACCTTTTCGTAAATTTAGTCTCTCAAGCCCGAAAAAGGATAAAATAATGCGGGAGATAACTCTATTGACCGTAATTAGTCAATGTATACCTTTTTCATAAATAGTCCATTTCAGTCCGTAAAAGGGGTAAACTTATACTGAAGGGACGATCATTCATTTACTTTAACGAGTTCGAATAGTCAAGTACTAGGCAATCCTTTAATTTTTAGAGAGTCTGAAAAGGGCTTAAAAGAGAACTCCAGGGTTTCTCTTTTTCGTAAGTTTTAATGAGTTCAAAAAAGGGATAAAAATGTACTCATGGTTTCGCTTTTTCTCTAAATTTTAACGTGTTCGAAAAAGTGATAAAAATGTACTCATGTGGCCGACTTTCAATTTAATTTACGAGCAGGAAAAGATGGAAAGAACTCGGCATTTTCATGTGTTTTACGAGAATGAAAGATAGAAAAATAATCTCAGTATTTTCATGAGTTTAACGAGTCTTGAAAATAACCAAAATCGACTCGAGATAGGTTTCATTTTTACAAAATCTTGAAACAGAGAAAAACTATGCTTCATATAGGTTTTAATGCCCCCTAAGCGTAATATTTTAGAGCGCATGCCCCCCCCAACTTCATTTCATTCAACTAAAAATAATACTGGTAATTAATAGCTGGATGGAATGAAGGTTCATTTATGAGATCATATGAAAGACCCGACCTAAAACTGTAAGAAAATTATGCAAAAACTGAAATAACTAACCTAAATATATGACTTAACATTTACGAGATCTAGTCAAAGACGAGACTCAATTAGGGGAGGATTTGTTTCATTTTTTAACGAGCTTGACACAAGAAAAGAACTATGCTCATGGCAACATGTTTCATTTTTTTTAACGAGGTTGACACAGTAAAAGGAACTTTCCTCTTGATCCACTGATTCATTTTTAACGAGGTTGACACAGTAAAAGGAACTTTCCTCATACTTGATTCATTTTCTTACGAGGTTGACTCAGTAACAGGAACCATCCTCAGAAACTACTTATTTCTAATCTATCAAACTACTCTCTACAATCTACCTATTGATTCATTTTTTAATGAGGTTGACACAGGAAAAGAATTGTCCTCATACCTGAGTCATTTTTTAACGAGGTTGACTCAGTAACATGAACTATCCTCTGACCAACTGATTCATTTTTTAATGAGGTCAACACAGTAAAATGAACTATCCTCGTAAGAATCTATTTCATTTTTTAATGAGGTTGACACAGGAAAAGAAATTTCCTCTTAGAATTTTGTTTCATTTTTTTAACGAGCTTCACACAAGAAAAGGATCTATGCTCTCGACTAACTGATTCATTTTTTAATGAGGTTGACACAGTAAAAGGAACTATCATCACACTCACTGATTCATTTTTTAACAAGGTTGACATAGTAAAATGAACTCTCCTCATGGCCCTTGTCATGGCTTCCAAATAGAAAAAACACGTCAAGGGACACACCTCGATCATGGCTTCCAAGAGGTCTTCATCAGATGGAAGAATAATTCTCTGGAAGGAACACATGTCAAGAGACTCAAAAGGGATAAGAACATCACGTTCAAATAATCCCATAGAGTTTTCCATGTCAATTACTAGATCTAAGTCAAAGGAAGACGAGCAAACAGTGAGAGGCTCGCTTACATCAGTAACTAAAAACATGGGACAAGTTGCCACATAATTAACCTGTGGCAAGGTAGATACCACTTTCGTATGAGGAACATTCAGGGATTTCAGATTATTGGTATTCGAATCAAGACTAGGGAATGAAATCTGGTCTACAATCACAATATTTCCATTGTGAGGGAAAGACATCACGCAAAAGAGTGTCGATACGACAGCTTTCATTGCATAGACATAGTCTCGCCCAAAGATTAAATTGAAATCCAAGGGGCCTCGAACTACCATAAGATCAATACAGATAGTTTTACCTTCCAAAGTGATAAAAAACTTAGGAAGGATCCCTAAAGGCTCACTAATGGTTCTGTTAAAAGCTTTCATATTCTACGTAATAGGCACAAGCTGAGGGCAACCCAAAGCTTTCCAAGCAGTTGAGGATAAAATACTAACATAAGCACCTTCATCTACATGTGTGCGGCATATGCTCCTACCACCAGCCTTCACAATGATTTGGAAAGAGATGGAGGAAGGAAGACGAGGTTCTATCAGTCTATTCCAGTCAAAGGAAAAGACCTCAGTACTTGGAGGGGGTTCTGTAGAAACAGGTGAAATGCCCCCTGGCATAGAAGAATCTGATGTAATAAGAAGAACCTGAACGGTATGAAGTTCACTCTCTTCAGGGAGAGTGAGATCGACCGAACGGGAAATTGAGTCGACCACTTGATCAACTAATGGATCATCAACCTGAGTGATATCAGTTTCACTCTCCAATGGAAGAGTGGGATTGATTGTACTTGGAATTGGATCAATCACTTCGTCAGTTCACGGTAGGTTGGGAGAAATTTGACGGTAACCAGTTGGAAGTTCTTGTTGTGGAATAGTAAGGTTTTCCAACAATTTTGAGGCTTCATCCATATGAGGGAAAATGTGATTTTGATGACTCCCTTTGCATAACTTACAAGGAAACCTAACTTTACCCTTTTTCCCAGGAACCTGACTATCATTGGTTGATGGATCAACGGAAATTTGATGAGATTTTTCTGACCATACTTCCAAGACTTTTGGAATACCGGGACAATTGATAAGGAAGTGGTCACCCTTACAAATCCTGCAAGGGTATTTGGGTTTATGATGCATGTTGGAGGTTTCCTCAACACTACTAAAATCTACAGCCATGGTTTCTTTCTTATCTTGCTTCTTCTTCTTCTTCTTCTTCCCTTTCTTCTTCTTCTTAGTCACCTGGTTACTAGCGTCAAGGCTTTTACCAAGTGAAGAGGAAGAAAGGGAGGAAGACATATTGGGCGAAGAAGGTAAAGTGTCAACAGAAGGTTGGTGATGTTGAGATGGTGAACTCTGTTGAGGTGAAGCATTCGGTTGAGATGGAACAATTGGAGTATTCAAGGCCAACGAAGTTAAAAATAACCATATGGGTAAAGCTATTGTAAATCTAGGTAATGATAATGTAGCCATAAAAGGAGGACCAACATTTCCAAAGCAAGGAAAATTACTAGGATTCTCGTTAAGAGGGGTTCCTTGGTTGGTAAATTCTGAAACAGTTGCCATTATATTCAACTTCAGTGAATTTTATTAAAAATTTAAAGCAAAATTAACAATTCACAATTCACATCTATGGTCTCTAAAAGTAAAAACAAACAAATGAACACGCACTATCAAATCTAGGAGTCAAACCACACACAAACAATAGATTCTCGCACTAAAAGCACTATTTGGTGATGAAATCCAACATCATAGAATTTTAATGCAGAAATGGTGGTTGGAAGAGTTACCCCAACAACCTGCTTAATGAAGCATACCAGTGCAAGTTTCTCCACTATGCCATCTCGAGTGAAGATAACCCTCCGGAGAGTCCAAGTGAGTCTAGCCGACGTCTGTTCCAGGTACAGTGGGATCTTCCCTCCACCGTCACCTTAGGAAATAATTCTATATATTATGGCCACTAAGGTTACCAACAGAAACAAATATACCTAGGGGAACAGTCTACGATCCGACACACACGCAAAGGCAGAGTAACAAAGCTCAATCCCCTTGAAGGCTCCTTGACATAATCCAAGGTTTACCGAAAAGTGACCCCAAGCTCCTCGATAATGGTCAATCCGAGGTTTACCATTGTTAATATGTGTATATCTTCTATCGTTCCCAATGAGGAAGGATTTATTACCTCACTGGTTCAGATATGATCTCGTGCTTGACGCCTTTAAGAGGAGCTTCCCAGAGCATACATGCAACAATTGGAATTTTTCCTACCGTAAGATCGACTACTTGTTTGTTTTACTGTCTTGGAGAGTTAACTAAAACCTATTCCAAGACACTAGCCTAAGCTATGTTGGTGGAAAGAGCCCTAAAAATGTAAAAATTTCTAGATGAATTTTAATTAAGCGTTGTGTTATTTTGGCTTTTATTACTCAAAGGGTAAATGGATATGAAACCAATGGTGTTATGACCTGACCCAAAATTGAATGCAATCGAATATGATAATGTAATATTTTAAATTCGATGAATCCTAACTAAAGTAGGGAGAGAGTTTTAATTCACTTTCAACAATGCAAAAAATTGATCAATAAGAGAAAATATAACAAATTCTCTAATGCACTAATTTCATTAAGAAAAACTAATGCTAATCAATTCAAAACATTTTTTTATTTTTGTGTTTTTAAAACAAGCATAAAAACATGTAAATTCAAATTAAAGAAACTGATCTAAATCTATGATTGATTTTTCAAAATGTAAACTATGCAATTGTAATCTATGTGTTGGGGTTCCCATGTTTTGGCCAGGTTGACAAGACCAAAAGATGAGACAACATAGAACCACTTTCAGACCTTAGGATCTAGCCCTCCTACGTCCAGAGAGGGATCTCTCTATTATTGTCAAAGGTTCTATATCTTTGAAGCTCAAATGTTAAGGTTTTAAGCTAGTTATAGGCACAGGGTTTGTTTGTCTGATTGTTGGTTTGGTTGTTGGGAATCAGGAAAGAAGGGTCCATTATAAGACAAGGATGGGCAAAGAGGAAATTTAGGCAAAGGTAGATAATTCAGAGAACATCAAGGCCATTGGGCTATGGATTCAAGAAAGGATTTATTTGTAATCAATGTGCAAGCTTTCAGTTGGGCTATTCATCTAGAGCATTTGGATCTTGCAAGATGATTGGTGAAATGGAACATTAAGGACTGAAAATGGATAAAGGAGGACCAACCAACTCTGTCTATAGATCAGGCCAGAGGTCATTTAACTCCAGGCTTGCTTGGACAAAATTATAGGCAGCACGAAGGATCTTGGAAAGGCTTAATCGGGATGGGAAGATCCTAGAGAGGCAGAGACAGGGTTCTAGACCTCCCTGTGTTCTCAACTCATCCAACTAAATCCTAACAAGAACATCTAAACATAGATTTCATTAATTCATACATCAGATAGCAGGAAATAACATCCACTACACTGGTTAAATCAATTGAAATCAATATTCAGATACACATGTAAGCAGAAAACATAAAGGGCTGGGAGAGCAGCAACATAAGGTACCTATCAAGGGTAAATATTATGCAGACTTGATGCGAGCCGGTAGAAATGGAATGGAAAAATGAAATTAGACAAGGAGATAAGAGAACATCACCAGCTGCTTTAGATCAGGATCCAAAGAAACATGCTTGTCATATTAAAAACAACACCAATCAGGTACATCATAGCCCACAGCTTGAACATTCAGTCTGAATACATCAAATCTCAGCCTATCTTACAATATTACACAAAGAACTTGTCTAAAGAGGAAAACTCTTGCATTTCACTGATATCTCATCAACAACCCTTACAATAATTTCCTTCTGTGTTTTTATAGAAGAGGATAAACGGAAGATCGACTAAGGAGGTAGGTGAACACTAAATGTTGTATTAAACATCTAAAAGAAAGAGGGCCGAGGCCCATTCTGCTTGTATGCCAAGTATTTAATCTCTGTCACCCCTTTTATGAAAGAGTGATCTTCTTCAGATATGATTTTGACGTGCTTCGGCTGTGGTACTCCTGGTGATTTGAATAAAATAAAATAAACTATTGAGAATTCTACCATACCAATGCTCTGGTGATTTGAACTGCTGTTAGAGTGGAAATTCCTGCAGGGACATTGTGCATAATAAAAGCTGTATGGGCGCCCTGTACTTGCTGAAGAAAAACATTCTGCTGTTGTAGAAAAAACCTTGGAGGTACGGCTTCCCTTGCATTTAATCTCTAAGAGGTCCTCGGGGTCTTCACTCTGATGCTTTGCCTCTGAAAAACTGGATTGAGCCCTTTAATCCCCATCATAATGCTTTAATTCTAAGCTTGAGGCCTAAATATCTGCGTTTGCGTGCCTCGAGGTCACTGCTGCTCCATTGATGGCACAAATCGAACTTTAATGGTGCCGGATAGGGTTTGCAGAGATTAAACTCTGTCCTTCAATGGAGGAAGGCTCTGCTGATGCAAAAAACTGGCTCATGCATTAATTCCCTGTGCACAGAATTCTTTGTCGCTGCATTAAATGATGTATGATCATGGCGAACCATTACCAACTGATAAACCTGAAAAAACACGCAACCTGTCAAGAAAAACCATGGACGGGATGATGGAGGCAGTGCAGAGGATGAAAATGGCCGTGCAGATGACGGACTGAGGGAGAAATCGCGAAAAATGGTGACAAACCGTTCCGGCGGAGGTGGCGGTCTGCGGAGTGAATTTGACTGAGAAAAACAATAAAAAACACGAATTTGGACGGATATATGCAACAGAATGGGCGGATGTATGGGGAATACACGTGGAGTGACGTGGCGTATGGAAGAGACACGTGGATGGATGATGTGGAGGCACAGGCGACAGCGGAATGGTCAACGGCGGGAAAACGAATCTGGACCGTTGGATCTCGGCGGAGATCGACGGTGGAAACGCGTCGGAGAGCGATAGACCACGGGCCAGGGGTACGGCAGAGACAGGCTAACTGGTGTGCAGCTCTGACGAATGGTGACCGTTGGATGAGTGATCAAAGATCTAACGGCTGATGGTGATATCGCTCGACATCCATGGTCAATCTTTAATGCGCGATGGGCCGGAAGTTTTGCAACAGTGTCGGGGCCACGTGTCAAGAGCTGAGTGGAATCGCTGGCCGATGGAGAAAAACCGCCTGCCGCGCATAAGCAATGCAATGGAAACCGGTGGGTTTGAAATAGTGCGATGTGGGGTCTATCGGTGGGAAAGGTTCCAGACCGTCGATCTAGCGGGGGAAACGGACGGTGATGGCCCGGCATGGAAAATAGGCGGGGAAGATGCGGGCGCTGGAGATTTAAAGACCGCAGTTCGATCAATGGAGATCAACGTCCGACGCTGCGCTCGATGAGGCTCGAGATAAGCGCTTTTTTTCTTTGGCGAGTGGTTACAGCGCTGGGTTATATGGAGAGGGAAAGGCGCGGGGCTAGCGGGAAGGGGCTGAGGCCTATTATATGGTTGGAAGTGGGTTTTTAACCCATTTTAATGCATTCTGAAGCCTCCAAAGGGTAACGATAGGGAGATGGAGGGGGAAATTAGGCAAACAAAGGGTGTAGGGAATTTTAGAGGGGATTTAGGGGGTTAATAGGGAAAATAACAAGGGGAAAAGAGGGATTTTGACAGAGGGAAGAAAAAATGGGAGAAAGGGACATTTTGCAGGGGTGAAAGGGGGAACAATAGGCCTTTTAGGAATGGACCAGTAGATAGGATTTGTATTAGGCATAGCACTCAGAGACTTCAAGGAGGATGGGTTTTCAAGGGAAAGGCATTCCTTGAAGGCTCCAAAACAATCTAGCCCCCAGCTTGCTTGTCAAGAATTTCATAGGGGGGCTAACAGTGGCTCCACATGGGGATGGCTTCTTCTTGGAGTCAAGAAACCAGAAATGATCTTTGGAGTAGGCCAGTTGCCCGCTGCTTGGCACATCCCTTTCTTTGATCAGCTGCCACAATGTGAATATGTTACATCAGCAGAAACATCTTTTCCAATCAAACTACCTACCCAAACTACAGTCCTAGCACTTTCTTCTTTAGGGTACATTTGAGCTAGCAGACCCTTTTCAGCATGTTATTTTACAATAGAAAATAAACTTATTCTACATCTACGCTTATTTCTCCATGAGACCAGATTAAACAGTTGGCCTCATATGCTTCTCTACCTAATCTAACATCTGCTGGGATTAAACTGTCCAACAGATTTCTTCTCCTACATTCTAAGACTGGAAATTGAAAAACAGCCAAGCCAGGATTAAACTGTCTGACTTGCTGTGGAGTGAAACAAAACTTTGAAGGCTTGAAATTTGAACTTTTGAAGTATCCTTCTCTGAGTGTGACTCAGATTTTGAGCATATTAGAGTCACCTTTTCTTCTTCATCTTCAGCTCTAGTTTTAGGCATTTTAGAGCTGATTCTTCCTTTTCCTTTGCTGGTCCAGATTTTGGGTGTGTTAGGACCAGCTGCCTTTCTTTCTTTGGCTCAGGTTTTGATCATATTAGAGCCAATCTTTTTGCACTTTCTAGAGGTCCATGTTTTGAGCATGTTTGAACCTCTACCTTCTCTGTTTTTGGAAACATTTTCTCTGTTTTCTTGAAAGTAAAACTGCAATGGTATGTACAATGGAAATGAAACTGGAAATGAAAATTAGCAGAAGTAGTGTTTGAGCATCCTGCCATTGACAGGACCCCCAAACAGCTCTGTACCATCAAGTTCTTGTAAGAAAAATGCATTAGGACCCACGGTGGCCTGGATGATGTATGGACCTTGCCACAAGCTGTCAAACTTACCATGTTTACCTTTGTCCTCTCTCCTTGAATCCCATTTCAGAACCTTGTCCCCAACTTTTAAATTTGAAACTTTAGCTCTTTTTTCAAACTGTCTCTTTATGCTTTCCTGCACTCTGACAGCTCTGCTATAAACTTGCTCCCTTGTTTGCTACAGATGGATAGTTTCATTAATTCTTCTCACCATATTGTTTTCCTCTGTCTGAATCTCTTGGACAAGCTTAATCACTGGCATTCCTAGGCTGGTAGGAAAAACTGCTTCTGTTCCATAAACCAGTTGGAATGGTGACATGCCAATAGATTTCTTTGTGGTGAGCCTGTCAGGCCACAGAGCATGTATCAACTTTTTATGCCACGACCTTTTGTTTTCTTCTAGCAGTTTCTTGATGATTGTAACCAGGCTTTTGTTAGATGATTCAGCTAGGCCATTACCTTGGGGGTAATAGGCAGTTGAATGACCAAGTGCTATTCCGTACCTGTGACAGAAATCAACCATTCTCTTAGATCCGAAAGCAGCAGCATTGTCAGTGATTATTTTCCTTGGACAGCCAAACCGAGATAGGATGAAGTCTTCTAAGAACATAATGATGACAGAATCAGTGGCATTCCTAGTGGGTATGGCTTCTATCCATTTAGTGAAGTAATATGTAGTAGTTAGGATCCATTTGTGTTGCCCAGAAGAAGAGGGGTGAAATTCTCCTATAAAGTCTAGGCCCCATTGCATGAAGGGACCTTCTACGGTGATAGGTTGTAGAGGAAGGGGGAGGAGTTTTCTTTTACCTTGAAAGTTCTGACATTTGTGGCAGGTAAGGGTCATTTTATGGACATCATTGAAGAGTGTAGGCTAATAGTAACCAGCCCTGAGTATCTTATTTGCAGTGGCTTTCCAACTCAGGTGGCCTCCACACTCCCCAGCATGGAATTCTTGTTTAATTCTTTCAGCTTCAGGTTCAGACAAGCATTTCAGCAATAGGCCATTTGGATTTTTCTAGTATAGATTCTCATTCAAAATGCAGTAATTTCTAGCTTTGAGTTTTAAGAATCTGGCCTTAGTTTTGGACAGTTCTGGAGGGGCATTGAGATTGATGAGCACGTAAAGGATATCAGAATACCAAGGAGAGTTCTAAAACTTCTCCTCAACAGTTGGGTGGGGCAATCCTTCCTGCTCATATAAGGCATTTATCATGTTAATGTCAAGGGCCTGCAAGTTTGATTCAGTCATTAATTGGGCTAGGCCTTGACCTTTGATCAGCTTGGTGGGTTTTATTTCAAGGTCGTATTCCAATATTGTAGCAATCCATTTGCCCCTTTTCCCATCAGGGTCCTGGGACAAGATATCTTTAACCACTATATTTGGAACATAGGCTATGGTGTGAGAATGTAGAATGTACACCCTAAAGTCTTTTAAGGACTTTACCAGAGCATAGGCCTGTTTTTCCATAATGTTGTACTTCAGCGGTGCATCCCTTAAGGCCTTACTGAAAAAGGAAATTGGATGTTCATTACCTTCTAAATTCTTTTGCAGCAAGACTGCAGCTATTGTATGCTGGGAAGCAAATGAAAAGATCAGAAAATCCTTTGAGAAGTCTGGGCTGATAAGGACAGGGGCCTGAGTGAGTGCAAGTTTTACTGACTCAAAAGATTTCTTGGCTTCAACAGTCCACTTAATTCCTGCATCTTTCTTTAGCATGTTGGTCATTTTCCTAAGATGCTCAGCAAGATTGGGGATAAATCTACTAAGGAAATTGATCTTCCCTACGAAGGACTGTAACTCTTTGATGTTTCTCAGGTGTGAGATTTGGAGTATTCCCTCAACTCGCTGTGGGTCTATCCTAATCCCTTTCTCAGATATAATGTGACCAAGAAGTTTTCCTTCTTGCAGCCCAAACACAGTTTTCTTAGGATTTAAGGACAGACCGTACCTTCTACATTTTTCAAAAACTTTTCTCAGATGTTTCAGATGTTCTTCTTCAGTTTTAGAAAAGACAGTCAAGTCATCCAAGTAGATAACTATGAAGTGTCCTATCTCTTCTGAGAAAGCTATATCCATCGCTCTCTGGAAGGTAGCTCCAGCATTCATCAGTCCAAAGGGAATTTTCATGTACATGAAGGTGCCCCATGGAGTGGTAAAAGCTGTTTTGAGTTGATCTTCTGGGAGTACCAGAACTTGGTTGTATCCTGAAAAACCATCAAGCAGGGAGATTCTCTTAGAGCCCACTACCTTCTGTAGGATATGTTCCATTCTAGGCAAAGGGTAGCTGTCTTTCAGGGAGCCTCTGTTGAGGTTTCTGAAGTCTATGCATAGTCTGATCTCCCATGTTTTCTTTCTCACAGCCACTAAGTTTGACACCCAATCAGAAAACCTTACAGGGATTATTATGCTGGCATCATACATCTTCTTAATTTCCTTTTCAACTGCAGGCAATTTTTTTGGATTGATTCTGCGGAGTTTTTGTTTGAAAGGCTTCTGATTTTCCTTCAGGGGTATCTTGTGTTGTATGATGTTGGTGTCATAGGCCTTTAAGTCTTCATAGCTCCATGCAAACACATCATTGAATTCCTTAAACAGGTCAATGTATTTATTCTTCATGTTTGCAGGTATAGACTTAGCTAGCTTAATCATTTTAGGCTTATCTTCAGTGCCTATGTTGCATTCTTCTATATCTGAGTTTGCATGTTCTATAGTGGGATTTTTTTCTACGTCATCAAAGTCAAAAAGGTCCTCTAGGGGTGCCAGGCCTCTGGGTATGTTCTTATCTTTGGCCTGCAACACCTCCATTTCCTCATTTTCCGTGTTTTCACATCTTGTGGTTGAGCTTCCAGTTTCTTCAGAAAGGACGTTCATTTCTATGTTACAGGGTGTTTCTTGTTCCTCTGGGGAATCCTCACTTGGGCAGTTGTCATCAGATTTTGAGTCGGAATCAGAAAATTCAAACTCATTCCTGCCCACTAGGAAATCTTCAATCTATTTATCTCCTTCAAAGACCTGCCAATATTTTTCGTTGTCTGGCATTGTGGGTCTGAACTTGGTTTGAATGATGATTTTTTGGTTAGGGGGAGTCTTAGGATATGTACTAGCCAAGCAAGCTAATCCATTTGCAATGATGTTTTGACTCCTAGGCACAAATACCAATTCATATTCAACAAAGGTTTTCAATAAATCTACTGCATCATTCCTGTACACTCTAAGTCGGGGATGTTTTGTTGTATATTCACCATTCACCTGTTTGATAACTAACTCTGAGTCTCCTCTCACAGCTATCCTACGGGCTCCTGATTTTTTCAACAGATTTAAGCCAAGAATAAGAGCCTCGTATTCTACAATATTATTGGTGCATTTGAAACGCAGATTGACAGCGTGGCTTTCTGCATAATCGTTTTCTGTGTTACGTAGCCACACCCCTGCTCCAGCATTTTTCCTAGTACAGGATCCATCGAAATTCATTTCCCACAGGGGCTCGCCATTATGTTGCATTGGGGAGTCTGTAATGGGTTGTGGGCTACCCTGTTCTTCACTTGGTGTGTTAGTTTGAAGGGTGTGACTAATAGGTTGACTGCATTGTGTTCCTGGTTCACTCTGAGTTTTGTTTTCAGTACCCTGCCCATGGTCTTCTTCATTGTATTCTTCTAGGGTAGCCATTATGCTAAAATCCATGGGCTCTGTGTCCTTGCTTGCATTTCTACATTTAGATTCTGGCTCTCCTAAGGATTGGTCGTTATAAATAATGAAAGAATCCAGGTCCGTATGTACAGAGTACAATGGTGAATTTTGAGGCTTCTCGGGGCTACTGACTAGGAATTTCATCTGGGACTCTCTATACAGTCTTCTAAGTTGGCCAAATAGAGGGATAGTGGCATATGAGCCATCCATCTGCATCATTCCTTGCATCTTGGCTTCCCATGATCTTGACAATAGCATGCCATACTTGGGTGGCACATCTGCCACCACCACATCCATGACCATACATTTAGCTGGGATCTGGGTCAAGCTCACACATAAGTCTTTGATTAAGCCTAGGCATTTTACTCTGCTAGAGTCGAACGAATATAGATCTTTGTAAGGTCGGGTTATTTCTAGGCCTAGCTTTTCCATCACTACCTTAGGCATTAAATTATGTGACGCTCCAGAGTCATGCATGGCATTGTGGAGTATTTTGTCATGAATGTTGAGACTGATATAAAAAGGCGGAACTACCCCTTCCTGAAACTTTCCCTCAATCTTTGGACCAAACAGGAGGGCAAGTTGATCATCATTCAAATTCACAGTGTCATTGTTTTCCCCCAGATTCAATGCTTTCAAAATTTGGCCTCTATATACATCCCGAGTGGCCAGCTCAGATAATGGTACAGAGATTTTGATTTTTGCAATATCACTCTCTAAACTTAAAGTGGATTGGGTCTTTGGAGTTCTTAACTCTGTTTTATTTGCTACTGCCTTAGTAGCTAAATCATTTTGTGATTTCTCATTATGTACAGGGTCAGAAATCGTTTTATCAGGGGCACTAACTGCAGTGCCAGTGCTGCTGGTTGGTTGGCTTTGTTTTTCTGTGTCTTGGTTGTCCTTTTCCTTTTGTTTACCGGAACCTTCAGCTGTTGATTTGTCATTTGCAGCAGATGCTTTAGAAGATCTTTCAGGCCTTTTCTTGATGGTGACCTCAGGAACTTTGGTTTTGGAAGTATCCTAGCTCTTTTTTCTCCTAAGTTCATATTGTTCCCTGACTTGCATCATGGCATTTTCGAACCCTAATCTGTAGTCCTCGGTTTCTAACCATTCCTCATCCCAATATGAAGGTGAGGGTTGATCTTCCCCTGAATCACAGTTAAGGATAGAGTCTTCTGTTTCAAACATGTTTATTGTATTCCCTTCAGATTCTTCTATGATTCCCTCATCTTCATCTAAAATTTTTTCTTGAAATGGGGGAATAACTTGTTGATCAGACTCTCTTTGTCTGTTGGGAGCAACATTGTTTCTTCTAACGTTCTGGTTCTGGTTTTGGTTTCTGTTTTGGACAACCATCCTTTTTATCATTTGTTGTATCTCTTCCACGTTTTTAGACAGTCTATCGTATTTGGGATCAGATGTGGAAGCTACATTGTCATCCCTAGATGTTACCCTTTTTTCAGCTTTTAATCTTGCCCTTTTCTCCATCAAGTTTGCTTCTATGGTTATGGCTCCTTTCTGCATGTCTTCCAATGTGTTATACTCTTTATCTCTAAGCTCGTAGGCCATGTTAGCATCAAATCCATCAGGATATTTAGCCAGGGCCATCCCTTGTGGAGGTTTCATGTGTGAGGGGAGAGCATTGTAAATGTTGTTGAATCTAGTGGTGTAATCGTGGACGCTCTCTCCTACGTTTCTTTTAAGGGACATGTAGTGTGCTAGGAGCTGGCGAGGGTTTGCTCTAACCTCCCATTTGTCTATGAAGTTCTGATATAACGCAGGGATATCTTGGATACTGCCAGGGGGTAAACTTTTAAACCATTTCTTTACATCACCCCCCAGGCTTTGGGCAAAGATTCTCATTTTGATTGTCTCATCATCAATTTCCATATAGTCAAAATAATCCTCCATCTTATCTACATGTTACTGGGCTGTGATGGATTCTTTAGCAGTGAAGTGTGGGATTTTTGACTGATAATCATTGGGTAAGGGTAACAAGGGTTGAGGTAACACTAAAGGTGCATACCAAGCTGCCATGATAATGTTCTGATGAGGAATAGGGTTGGTTTGAGCAGCTGGTATATGGATGACAGGGATATTGGGACCAGCAGAAGTCTGTTGGGCAGATCTAGGGTGGGAGAGCCCCAAGTTTTGAAGGAAGTGAATATCAGGTGGTGTAGATGGAGGGGTTCCTCTGTCCCTTTTTCTTTGACCGCTATGAGATGGTGTACTGTGAGGCTCAAGGTCTTGCTGGTCTAGGTGATTGAATGAACTAGTTCTTGGTAACCTTTTAGGTAATTCTAGGTCTGGGAGAAAAAGTGATAGAGCTGTTAGGTCTTCTGGTGCAGAGTTAGCTCTATGAATGTAGCTGGAAATAGTTGGTCCTTTGGGTGCAGGAGCTCCCTTGAGGATACTCTCCGGATTGTCAACTATTTCAGGAGGATCAGGGTTGGGATAAGCTCTTGTGTGGATGGTTCTGAAAGCCAGAATGTTGTTTCCTAGCCAAGCAGCTTAACCCTACTTGTTGCTTCTACTGTGGTTGATTGTTATCTCAGAGTTTGGCCTCCCAGTGGAGTCTGATGTGAAACCAAGTTAATCAGCAGGCCTACTGATCAACAGTGGAGTCTTTATGTTTAGGAACAATGGAGTCGGCAGGTGGAGGGCTTTAGGGTGTATCTAAGGGGTCACACTATCCACCACAGTGCTCAGGCACTATCACCTTTCAGGAATCTCCTCAAAAAAAAAACTCTAACCAGAGATTGACTGGGAGGGAATTTACCAGATATGTCACCTCCGAAGAGGGTGAGATCCGGAGGCTACCTGGCCCTTTCCAGACTCTGTCTAAGAGTGTGGTGGATACTCGATGATGGAGGTCGGTTCAAGAAAGGGGTGACTTACTGCCAACCTAACCAGAGTTCTAAGTTTCTGAGTCTTGGAAATGTATAAGGTGAAATTCACTCAGATTGTCCCCAGCGGAGTCGCCATTATGTTGGTGACGAGACTGGGAGACAGATTAGTGTTTAGCAGTCATAGGCTCTCAGAAATTTTTTCCCCAGTGGAGTCGCCATTATGTTGGGGTTCCCATGTTTTGGCCAGGTTGACAAGACCAAAAGATGAGACAACATAGAACCACTTTCAGACCTTAGGATCTAGCCCTCCTAGGTCCAGAGAGGGATCTCTCTATGATTGTCAAAGGTTCTATATCTTTGAAGCTCAAATGTTAAGGTTTTAGGCTAGTTATAGGCACAGGGTTTGTTTGTTTGATTGTTGGTTTGGTTGTTGGGAATCAGGAAAGAAGGGTCCATTATAAGACAAGGATGGGAAAAGAGGAAATTTAGGCAAAGGTAGATAATTCAGAGAACATCAAGGCCATTGGGCTATGGAGTCAAGAAAGGATTTATTTGTAATCAATGTGCAAGCTTTCAGTTGGGCTAGTCATCTAAAGCATTTGGATCTTGCAAGATGATTGGTGAAATGGAACATTAAGGACTGAAAATGGATAAAGGAGGACCAACCAACTCTGTCTATAGATCAGGCCAGAGGTCATTTAACTCCAGGCCTGCATGGACAAAATTAGAGGCAGCACGAGGGATCTTGGAAAGGCTTAATCGCGATGGGAAGATCCTAGAGAGGCAGAGACAGGGTTCTAGAACTCCCCGTGTTCTCAACTCATCCAACTAAATCCTAACAAGAACATCTAAACATAGATTTCATTAATTCATACATCAGAGAGCAGGCAGTAACATCCACTACACTGGTTAAATCAATTGAAATCAATATTCAGATACACATGTAAGCAGAAAACATAAAGGGCTGGGAGAGCAGTAACATAAGGTACCTATCAAGGGTAAATCTTATGCCAAACTTCTGATGCGAGCCAGTAGAAATGGAATGAAATGAAATTAGACACAGAGATAAGAGAACATCACCAGCTGCTTTAGATCAGGATCCAAAGAAACATGCTTGTCATATTAAAAACAACACCAATCAGGTACATCATAGCCCACAGCTTGAACATTCAGTCTGAATACATCAAATCTCAGCCTATCTTACAATATTACACAGAGAACTTGTCTCAAGAAGAAAACGCTTGCATTTCACTGATATCTCATCAACAACCCTTACAATAATTTCCTTCTATGTTTTTATAGCAGAGGATAAACAGAAGATCGACTGAGGAGGTAGGTGAACACTAAATGTTGTATTAAACATCTGAAAGAAAGAGGGTCGAGGCCCATTCTTCTTGTATGCCAAGTATTTAATCTCTGTCACCCCTTTTATGAAAGAGTGATCTTCATCAGATATGATTTTGAGGTGTTTCGGCTGTGGTACTCCTGGTGATTTGAATAAAATAAAATAAACTACTGAGAAGTCTGCCATACCAATGCTCTGGTGATTTGAACTGTTGTTAGGGTGGAAATTCCTGCAGGGACATTGTGCATAATAAAAGCTGTATGGGCGCCCTGTACTTGTAGAAGAAAAACATTCTGCTGCTGTAAAAAAAACCCTGGAGGTACGGCTTCCCTTGCATTTAATCTCTGAGAGGTCCTCGGGGTCTTCACTCTGATGCTTTGGCTCTGAAAAACTGGATTGAGCCCTTTAATCCCCATCATAATGCTTTAATTCTAAGCGTGAGGCCTAAATATCTGCGTTTGCGTGACTCGAGGTCACTGCTGCTCCATTGATGGCGCAAATCTAACTTTAATGGTGCCGGATAGGGTTTGCAGAGATTAAACTCTGTCCTTCAATGGAGGAAGGCTTTGCTGATGCAAAAAACTGGCTCATGCATTAATTCCCTGTGCACATAATTCTTTGCCGCTGCATTAAACGCTGTATGATCATGGCAAACCATTACCAACTAATAAACCTGCAAAAACACGCAACCTGTCAAGAAAAACCATGGACGGGATGATGGAGGTAGTGCAGAGGATGAAAATGGCCGTGCAGATGACGGAATGAGGGAGAAATTGCGAAAAATGGTGACAAATCATTCTGGCGGAGGTGGCGGTCTACGGAGTGAATTTGACTGAGAAAAACATTAAAAAACACGAATTTGGACGGATATATGCAACGGAATGGGCGGATGTACGGGGAATACACGTGGAGTGACGTGGTGTACGGAAGAGACACGTGGACGGATGATGTGGAGGCCCGGGCGACAACAGAATGGTCAACGGCAGGAAAACGAATCTGGACCGTCGGATCTCGACGGAGATCGACGATGGAAACGCGTCGGAGAGCGATAGACCGCGGGTCAGGGGTACGACGGAGACAGGCTAAATGGTGCGCAGCTCTGACGAATGGTGACCGTTGGATGAGCGATTGAAGATCTAACGGCTGACGGCGATATCGCTCGGCATCCGTGGTCAATCTTTAATGCACGATGGGCCGGCGATTTTGCAACAATGTCGGGGCCACATGTCAAGAGCTGAGTGGAATCGCTGGCCGATGGAGAAAAACCGCCTGCCATGCATAAGCAGTGCGATGGAAACTGGCGGGTTTGACATAGTGCGCTGTGGGGTCCACTGGCGAGAAAGGTTCCGAGCCATCGATCTGGCGGGGGAAACAGACGGTGATGGCCCGGCATGGAAAATAGGCGAGGAAGACACAGGCGCTGGAGATTTAAAGACCGTCGTCCGATCAATGGAGATCAACTGCCGACGCTGCGCCTGATGAGGCTCGAGATAAGCACTTTTTTGCTTTGGCGAGTGGTTACAGCGCTGGGTTATATGGAGAGGGAAAGGTGCGGGGCTAGCGGGAAGGGGCTGAGGCCTGTTATATGGTCGGAAGTGGGTTTTTAACCCATTTTAATGCATTCTGAAGCCTCCAAAGGGTAACGATAGGGAGATGGAGGGGGAAATTGGGCAAACAAAGGGTGTAGGGATTTTTAGAGGGGATTTAGGGGGTTAATAGGGAAAATAAGAAGGGGAAAAGAGGGATTTTGACAGAGGGAAGAAAAAAGGGGAGAAAGGGACATTTTGCAGAGGTGCAAGGGGGAATAGTAGGCCTTTTAGGAATGGACCAGTAGATAGGATTTGTATTAGGCATAGCACTCAGAGACTTCAAGGAGGATGGGTTTTCAGGGGAAAGGAATTCCTTGAAGGCTCCAAAACAATCTAGCCCCCAGCTTTCTTGTCAAGAATTTCAGAGGGGGGCTAACACTATGCACAATTCACTTGAAAAGTATGCAAATGTAATCTATGCACATTTTTCACTCATATTCTGAAAATGAGAATTCTAATTATGCAAATGTGATCTATGCAAGAGAATTCTCAAACACAAGATGATTCTAATGTAATCTAAGAACCAAGCAAGTGCAAGTAAAGAAAATTGGGTGAGAGTTCTAAAGATCAAAAAATAAAAACACTCAAAGGCGATTAACACTCATACACAATTTAGCCCCCCCCCCCCCAGCGAATGAGGGGGAATTTTTTTTGCAAAAACAAAATAAAAAAGATGAAAAATTGTGAAAAGACTAAGACAAACCTCCAAGTAATGACGAAAGGAAATCAAATAATAATTTCTCAAAAAAGAGACTCAAAACACCCAATTAACTTAACGGAGATCGATGAGATGAAAAATTTGCTGAAAGAAACTCATAAACAAGGCTTTTTGACAGAAAAATATAGATCTAGGTAGATGCTAAGAATCCTAAATTAAATCTAAACTTAAACTGGAAGAATAAATCTTAAGTGTTTCAAAAATTTTAACAGGGTCTGCAGGCTCCAGAGGCAACAGGTGCAGTCCTGCACTGGTTACTTAAGGAAAGTGCGAAGATGCCCACACTGTGTGTGAAGACAAAGTGTGGTCCCCAGAAAAATTCAAGAAAAACACAAAAGACTTCAAAAATTTTCAAAGCAAAGTAAACCTAAGCTACCCAAGCGAGTATACATCAATCAAAAATCAGAAAAAAAAAATCATTTTCTCAAGTCAAATCAAAGGAAAACCAAAAATCAAAATTTTTTCCCCAGCGGAGTTGCCAATTTGTTGGTCAGATAAATCGATCTTGCAGACAAGACCGATCTCCCTAGTATCAGAAGATATTCTAGCAACAAACAGACAATTAAATCTATCTTTCTCTAGATATATCACAATTTATAAGTAAATGCTACAAAGGTGTTACGATCCTACCTTGATCCAACGCTTGTTTGTAGTAGTCGTCCTTCAGTCGCCCGAAAGAGTTATCTTCGAAGATCTACAATCACAAACAAACAAAGATAAAATAGCACCTACATAGCATATATTCATAAATCATATCTATTATGGTGATCAAGGAATCCATAAAATAAACAATAAATTGACAGCTTATTGAGAAAAACAAACTTATTTGTATTAACTTTGAAATAGTAGAAGAACCTTACAACCTTTTCAGCCTTGATGTTGAACAGGTCTTCTTGGGGTCTGAAGTAGGAATTTCCTTTACTCTGACAAGCCTTACACTCTTCCAACCGAGATACATATAGGTATATAATCTTTTCTCATAAAATCTCAGCTAAAGGAGTCTAAGTTCCAACAACACTTTACCTCAAATAATACTAGAGCTTGAACTCATCAATTGTCTTGTTGTAATCCTTTGAGGCTGCCCTATGCCTCTTTTTATAGTGCAAAAGAGGAGGTTACAGTTCCACCTATGAAGGGATAGAATCCTTCTTCAAAGGGATAAGCTCCTCACATCAAGGGGTTATCTCCTTAAGGCATGGGATACATGAACCTGAAAAGAGCGGACTTGCCACCGCAAGATTCTTTCCAGAATCTTCTAGGAATGACTGAAAGTTATCTTTTCGAGTTTACTTGCACCCTTTTAATCTTTTACAGGGGTTTTCACCCTTAACACAGAGAAAGTGCGGTCAGGTACGCAGGAAACATGACCATTAGGTGCGGGACCGCAGGTAAGACAAAGAGAAAGTGCGATACCAGAGTTTTAGAGACTCTTGAGAGCTTTTCTCTTATTTTTAAGGCTTGACATGAGGAAATGATGTTTTAAGGCTTGCAGAGGAGGAAAGTATGAGTGATAATGAGCTCATACAGATAGTAGAATGTCAAGGTGACAATTTTTCAGTGCAACAAGGGGTCACAATATAATTAGAGTCGGCATAACAATAATAATGTAAGGGCACAACAATAACAATAATTGGCTTCTATGGGCTACAATAATAAAAATATTGGGATTACATGACACGACAATAAAAATAAGGGGGCTACATTAACAACAAAAAAAGGGGCTACACTAGTATTATAGGGACCGAACATCGTTCACCTATAGGTTACTCCACTGTGGACAACGTTGATCACCTACAAGTTTCGCCCCTTTGCACCTTCGTTGGTTCTAAAAATTCAAGAAAAATAGAGAATTTATGGAAACTTCCTCATATAAAAGCTTCCTCTAATTAAACTTTCAAATCCTATCTCATCCTTCTTTAGAGTTTCTATCCCTTATCCTTTGATCTCATCCTCCCATCAAAGTTGGATCGAAAACCTTAGATCGGTAATTGGATAAGAACTCTCAACTTACCCCACTTTTCTATATATTTACTTCCTTTCATATGCAAGGGGTTGGATTTTGGAGAGTAATTATATCCTTATGCTACTGAGGTGATAGGTTAAAAATTCCATGCATTTAGAGTGACTGGAGGTGCATGTTGTGACAAGGAAAGGACAAGACGGCTTGGAGGAGCTCTTCTACAAAATCAACACCTATTTGTGTTTTGAATATCCTTCCATTTACATTAATGCAAATAGTTCTATGTTTCCCTATATGTGATGTTGTTATTTCATATATTTTAATACCATGTTGATCTATTGAATAAAGTATTTCTATGATACTTAATAGATATCGTAGTTTCTTGGCTTGAGTTATCCGGCCATGCACGTTCTAATTTTTGCAATCAAAGCTGGAATTGGAGCATTCAAACTGAAGAAGGCTTTATTCCATCATCTATTTACTTTAAGGAAAGCATTTGGTTCCTTGTTTCTCTGTTGTTCTAGGTTTCCCATCGAACCTAGGGGAGACAATTTTGCTCGCAATTGTAAATCCCGTATAAAAAGTTGATAACTCCACTAGGGAGAGGTGTATTCCTGCGGTGGTTTTCCTTTTCCATTGTATTTGATTACCTCTTTCATAGACCTTTGATACTTTAAACAATCAAGAATAGACCTACGAAGTGATTTCATTGAGCCTTTTTTCAAAAAAATTGTGTCATAATCTTCCATCCATGTACCAACGCTCCCTAGTGCCTCTGACAGAATGTTTCACCTCACGCGGGCCCACTCTATCCCAGTTTTGCATAGCACTGTTACCTCTTCTGCACCAGCGTTGCCTCCTATTTTTGCACAAAATTCTCCTCTTTTTATAAGTGTCTCTTGGACCAACCTACTTCCAACTGACCTTCCTTGAGTCTTGAGTGTTTTTTGGTATCCCTTAAGCCTCCATTTGGTTTGAATTTGTGTTTGATTCCCTTTGGTAAGAGTTTATTTTGATTTTTCTTTGTTTTTATCTTTTGGCCATTTGTAAACTAATACTTGTTTGGTCATGGATCGCTTGGATGAATTTTTTTTTCTAGTCCTCATTTTGAAAAGTGCATTTGAATCAGTAATTAAATATTTGCATCTTAATTTTCTTCATTTAAAAAATTAAGTGTGTTGAAAAGAAAAAAATTGCATTTAGAATTTATAGTTTTGTATGTGTAGTAATATAGGAACAATTACATTGAAAGGGAAATCACATCTTGCATCTTGTTTTTTTCATGTTGTATGTTGCATACTGATCATTCCTTCCCTTCCTTAACTAGATTTTCAACGAAAGAGAAAGATTTTCATTTTCTCATGCTAGATTTTAATTTTAGGATATTTAGGTGACATTCGTGGGAGATTGGTTGGCGTACATTAAGTCCTTGGTTCGCTAAGGTATATATTGTAGCTCATGGTTGCTTTGTAATCCTATGCCTAGATTACCCTCTTTTTTGTTTATTTATTTTGTGTTAATAAAATTTATTTTCCAACGTGGAAGAACAAAATCCGCCACCTTGTCGTTCACGTAGAATGAAAAATAAGCCTCCTTTTCCACCAGAGGTTACTCCTAGTCGTCATCAGAGTCATAAGAAGACACAAGCTACCGAATCATGAACAAATTTTGGCCCTCCTCTTGATATTGATTAGCTAGAATCATTTGTTCCTTTGAGTTTCGAGCCTGTTATTACATCTACTATTAACTGCGACTGATCAGGTGCTCAATTTTATGCTCAAAAATCAAAGTTCTGATAATGGCTCGAAACCTGAATGGTCGTGTATTTCTTGTTGTTCTAAATCCGGTGCGCTTTGTTTCGCGCGAAATGGACTTCTTATGCTCCCAAAAATGAGTTCTATTCACTTTGCTAAACAGGCCAAATTTGGAAAAAAAAGGCAGATAAGTGGCCTAATTAGCAGTTGGTACTGCTGACAAGGCATGCTGATTGGGATGTGTCAAAATTGGTTATTTTCCTCTGGCTAGTGTGGGACCGCCAAGTGGAAGATTTTGATTGGTTCGAACTCTTTGGTGATTTGGAATCTTTTTACGGGTTATATGTGTGGGCCAATGTGGGGAAGACTCGTGGCTTGGCCTGGAGCTACCACGTGCCCCCTTTATGGTATAGAAAATTTATTGCTTGAGACTAGAAGGGTTGGCGGAGGTCGAACACGGGACCTCCGCCCTGCCAGCACCACACGCCATCACCACACCATACGTTAGTTCTTAATTATATTACCATTCCATTTCTATTTGAAGTTTGAAAGTTTAACCGGTGGGGGAAGTGGAAACCAGCCCCCAACATATGACTGTGACCCTAAAACTGATTTAAATATGGGAAAAATTGTTATTTCTATATAAGCTCGCTCATCAATATTAAAAATGTGATTAGGATCGTCTCATGTTAACCATTTGTGAAGGGGTTTTATGTGTGTAGTTTCATGTGTTTTTAAGGATCAAATTATGAGTTAATTAACAATTAAAAACACATTTAAAACAAATTAAATACTGAAATATAACTCACAACAATCACATAACACAATGGATGATGATAGAGTTCAACCCTCCTGGGCTACATCTCCATGGACCTACTTTAACTAGCTAGGCCCTTTTGGGATTATGAGTCAAAAGTTCGATTACAAGAATCTACGATGCTAAAATGGATTTTCTAATAGCTCCATTAGCTTAAGAAGACACGAAAATCCCAAAAATGGCTATCCAATCTCTGAATTTGGTTCACAACTCCTCTAGGCTTGACCTCCACCCCTGGTGGCCATGGGCTTATTTAATCTCCAAAGTGACAAAATCACCTTCATATGTACTACAACGCCTTTATAAACTATACCACTATGTTCAGAAAATCAAATACATCAAAAAATTACTATTCACTCACTTAAAATGGCCTTCAGGTGATCTGGGCATGGCCTTCCCTCCTGGTGGCCCTAAGCTTCAAAATTATTCAAGTGACCAAAAACACCTCTAAATGAGCTCCATTTCCTCTGCAAGTTGTTCCAATGGATTCAAAGCATGCCAATCTGTTAAGAATGACTATTTTTGAAAAAACTTTGGTTGAAAATTGACCAAGATAGGCCTCTTTAAATTTTCCCCTAGATTTTGCCTCTAAATCTGGAAAACTGCCAGTTAGCTCCACCAATTCTGGAAGTTCCACTAAATTTGGGGAATCTGCTAAAAATACGCCAACTTAACTACAAATTAATTAAGGCTTTAACTGTGCTTAATTGTGCATTAAGTGCACATTAATCCGCACTTATCTAGGCACTTAAACAAGGTCATATGTTGAGATTCTATGATGAGGTGGGATGAGCCCTCCCGCTCCTTCGTTGGAATCCACACAGTGCATTAAATGTAATTTGCATGCCATTTGTTTCAAGTTTTGGGTTCGTGGTCTATTAGGAAATGGTTTGGAGTGTTACCAGGGAGGTCATGTACTCAAACCCCGACCTCTCCCCTTGACACGTTAGTTTTTGGAATCGTTTTAAAACACGTTCCCAAACATTATAAATGCTACTGTTTAATAACCAAAACTTCGGTTAATATGATAACCAAACCATATTAAATATGTCATAACATATACGTTGTCCAAACTTAATATATGAACCCCATATTAATTTTTAAATGAGGACTATGGTTGTAATGCCATATAATTTAATACCCACCATATAAAACCTCCACCATTCCAATAAATAAGCCATATATATGTTTTTAAAGTATATGCCACCATTTGAATTCGACTTTAGGTTAGGTTTATTAAAATATGTGGAATGTTAAATGTATAAGTTTGGAATTTAATAATATTATATATATATATATATATATATATATATATATATATATATATATATATTCACTTTATTAAAAATAATTTTAGCATATAAAAATTAATGAACTCATATTCAACTTTATAGGACATTGGCATTTTTTACTTTCACAAGCCAAACTGGCGAATCTAATTGTGCCACTTGTCACAGTCCCATTGGGCTAAAAACTAAAGAATATTTTATGCACGCTGAATAAACTGCCATGTCATCAGCTGTACTTGTTCTACAATATTTTTTTAAAACTTGCCTGTTTTGAACGGCAATCAGCAGACCATAACTTCTTCATCCAAACTTGGTATTTGATGAAACGAGTTGCGTTGGATTCCTTGTGACAGGACAGTCGTTGTATTTCTGGTTTGGTGCAATTTTGAGCACTTTTAGTTTTGAGCTAATTTTTTTCCCCTCATCCAGATTCTGATCACTCCCTCCCACTGACACGCTTTTGGACCCACAAAAGATGGTTATCTCATGAAAGTTGAACTCTCTTATGTTTCCAAAGTTCTATCATCTTGATTCTATTTGGAGAAATCACTATGACAACCACTTCGGTTCACTAACATGCCTTGCCTTGCCTTGCAAATGACTTGGCTCTTCAACCACTATTCTCCTTTTGCTACTAACCCAATCCAAAATTTGTTGGATGCTTGCTGATATAACACTTTTGATGTACCAAATCGATTCCTCGGTGCCTTCCCACTGAGAATCATGTTCCTCCTTTGCACAATGAGTGAACTACAAAAAATAGCTTCCAAATTAGTAATAATAAGAAAATAAATGACCATTATTTTACCTCCACGATTCCAAATTCCACATCTAGAAGAATGCATTCGTCATCTCCTTCTCTTCTTGGAGTCAACACAGAAACTAGTCTACAATGGCTGCAAACTTTCTTGACATCTTGTCACAAACACACATATAAGAAACATAACTTGACGACATATCCTCTTTCTCTTTAAAAGAAAAAAATTTCACATCATGTGAACATCGCCATGTACTCTCACAGCTTGGTGTCAAAACTTATCGACCAAACACAAGTAAAAAAAACATGACTCTTCAAACAAATGAATCTCAAGTCAAGCATAAGCATGTGCAATAATTTGATGATTTTTTTCCCAAAAAAATAATAATTTCACATCATGAAACGCTTCGTCAACATCTCCTTTTCCTCTTTGGAGAAAAAATCAACTCTTCCAAGACGATATGATATGCATGCAACACACAATCGACCAATACATGTCAACAGTCATGCATGTTCAAATGATCAACACTCTCAATTAGACAACATACATGTTCAACAAAGCAATCGACCAACACATGTCAATTACTCATGCATTTCCAATCACAATGAAACCATAAAAATTCCACTGTTCATACACACAAACTCTCATGCATGTATACAATTATTCAACTCTCTCACAAGTACAATCATAAGTACAAGAACTCCATTTATATGTACATGTACTTAAAGCTTAAATGAACAAATTTTGCTGCAATAAAGTGAGTCAAAATACTAAACTTTGAATCACCTTCTTAGCATAAACATGCAACATGCATTCCATTGGCAAAGAAATGCATCAATCATCAAAAGACATGCAAAACCTTAATTGGATAAGAAATCGAACCATTTCTTACCAAACCATTTCAATGGCACTTCTTTCAACTACACATCATCATGCAAATCATATTGACCCACATCGATTACAGAATCTTATTTTCCATTCTTTCCATTCTCTTTCTCCACCTTCTTCAAATGTCGTGGATGACTTGCTGGATACAAAGTCCAACACTTGTCTACAATATGACCTTGCTTATGGCAATGAGTGAAAAACAATTGCATCTTCTTTTCCTGCCTCCTTTGCTTTAAAATTTTACTGTGCATGGATATCCTCTTCCAACACTTTGAAACATTATGGTTATCCAAACCACAAAAGGAACATGCAAATTTTCTCCAAATCCTATGTGAGAATTTGCCATGTTTATCATAATCAAAAGCAACTTGATTAAAAGAAGATTTATACCTTGAACATTCACCTTTGTCGCCTTCTTGAGGAGATGAATTTGATGAGGTAATGGATCTCTTTGGAATACAACAATGCATTCAGCAACTTTGGAGATTTCAACATCCTCTCTTTTTTCCATTCTCATTAACTGCATGCTTATGAGCACCTTCTTACAAAGTGGGTGTAAAACTTTTTCATTCCTCATGAACACAATCTTCACAAGCTTGAGGTAATGAAAAAAAAATGAAAGTCCTTCTTGGAACATCTTCATGTGCCCCCTTGGCTTTAGAGCTTTCTCCATCATATTTTCCATAATCAAGACCCAAATACTTAGGCCTTTCCTTAACAACAATTGGCTCAACTATGCCTTGTGCATGTTTTCCCAATCCTTTACCATCATAGCCCATATTCAACAATAATTTAGACCCTATTCCTCTAGTATGTCTTTCAAAAGCACTTACACATTCATTTTGAGGGGAAATTGAAGATAAAATTGAATTGCATACCTCTTTTTCAAGCACATCCTTGGCTAAGGCTTCCTTGGCATCATGGAGTTGAGTCTCCATCTCATGCATCCTTTCAAGTTTCTCATTTGCAATATGGAGTTGAATCTCCATCTCATGCATCTTTTCAAGAAGCTATTTCTTCTACTCCTTCATGGCAATAAACTTCTCTTCAATTTTACTTCTCTCCCTCTTATCTTCATACTTCTCTTGCATCCTATCAATCATGATGTAGAGTTTATGCAACAAATCTTTATCAGAGATTTTTTGTAGGGGATGTAGACTATAAATATCACTTAATGAAGTTGCCATCACACATGCAATGCAAACAAATCTTCTTTGCTATGATTTGAGAATCTAAAGTCTCAAAATTGACCTTCTCCTTCACACATAAACTTGGCAAACTGTTAAATTCTCCTTGCACAAATTCAACAACCAATATATAAACTTGGTTAAAATGAGCTAAAATTTTTCTATGATACCAACTTGATCTGAATATGGGAAAAATTGTTATTTCTATGCAAGCTCCCTCATCAGTATTAAAAATGTGATTAGGATCATCTCATGTTAACCACTTGTGAAGGGGGTTTATGTGTGTAGTTTCATGTGTTTTTAAGGATTAAATTATGAGTTAATTAACAATTAAAAACTCAGTTGCATCAAATTAAATATTAAAATATAACTCACAACAATCACATAACACAATGGATGATGATAGAGTTCACCCCTCCTAGGCTACATCTCCATGGACCTGCTTTAACTAGCTAGGCCCTCTTGGGATTATGAGTCAAAAGTCTGATTACAAGCATATGTGATGCTCCAATTGATTTTATGACTATTCCGTTGGCTTCATAAGACATGAAAACTGCAAAAATGACTATCCAATCTCTAAATTTGGTTCACAACTCCTCTAGGCTTGACCTCCACACCCGGTGGCCATGAGCTTGTTTAATATCCAAAGTGACAAAAGAAACTTCAGATGCGCTCCAACGCCTCTATAATCTATACCAATGTGTTCTGAGCATCAAATACATCAAAAATTGACTATTCACTCACTGAAAACAACCTTCAGCTGATCTGGGCATGGCCTACCCTCCTAGTGGCCCTAGGCTTCAAAATTCTTTTAGTGACCAAAAACACCTGTAGATGAGCTCCATTGCCTCTGCAAGTTGTTCCAATGGATTCAGAGCGTGCCAATCTACTAACAATGACTATCCTTGAGTAAACATAGGTCGAAAATTGACCAAGATAGGCCTCATTAAAGTTTCCCCTAGATTCTGCCTCTAAATCTAGAAAACTGCCAATTAGCTCCACCAAATCTGGAAGTTCTGCTAAATTTTGAGAATATGCTAAAAATCTGCCAAATTAACTACATATTAATTAAGGCTTTAACTTTGCTTAACTGTGCATTAAGTTCGCACTAATCAGCACTTCGCTGGACACTTAACGAAGGTCATATGGTGAGGTTCTATGAGGAGGAGTGTTGGCCCCTCATGCTCCTCTATTGGAATCCACATTGTGCATTAAATATAATTTGTGCGCCTTTTGTTTCAAGTGTTGGGTTCGTGGTCATTTGGAAAATGGTATGGAGTATTTGGGGGAGGGCATGGGGTCGAACCACGACCTTTCCCCTTGACACATTGTTTTTTGCAATGCCATATAGCTTAATACCCACTGTATTAAGCCTCCACCATTCGAATAAATAAGTCAACGTATATATGTTATGCTACATTTAAATTATATGCCACCATTCAATTCAACTTTAGGTTAGGTTTATTAAAATATGTGGAATTTTAAATATATAAGTTTGGAATTTAATAATATTATATATAAATATTTTAATATAAAATATGATTTTTAAAACCATATATATATATATATATATATATATATTATTAAAAATAATTCTACTATATAAAAAGTAATGAACCCACATTTAACCTTGGAGGATTTTTGGCAATTTTTACCTTCACAAACCAAATTGGTGAATCCAATTGTGCCACCTGTTACAATCTCATTGGGCTGAAAATTGAAGAATATTTTCTAGATGGTAACTAAACTGCCATGTCATCAGCTGTATATGTTCTGCAATATTTTTAAAAAAATGTGCTCGTTCTAAACGACAATTAACAGACCATAACTTCTTCATCCAAAATCGGTTTTCGATGAAACGAGTTGTGTTGGATTCCTTGCGATGGGCTGATCAACGTGAAATTCTGAGCACTTTAATTTTTGAGCTAATTTTTTCCCTAGATTCGGATTCTGATCAGGAACCGTGGCCAACCACCGACAAAGCTAAACCTTAAGCACAAGGGTTATGTGCTAATTCGAATTTTAATTAAAGATAATCCATCATTATTAATGCTAAGCTGGAATTAGCACTAAGCACGAGTTTAAAGGGTAATCACGCTTAATTAGCACTAATCGCGCTTAATTGGTTTAATGCGGATTAGTTTGGTGGTCTACACAATCTGGAAGAACTGCTAGTTTTAGTGCCAGCTAACCGGATTTAGCTCCAGTTAGCTAAATTGAGACCAGAAATTGTGGAAAAACTAGAGATAGTCATAACTTTTGGATTTTTCGACCAAATCAGGAGCATAAAGAGGTTATATGACCATTTTTGGGCATTCTAAACTCATTGGTGCAGGTTTCAGGAGCAGAAAAACATTGTAAACACATAATTTTGCAAATTTCATCATAATATAGAGGCCCAAGCCATGGAAGTTGGACGAAGGAGAAGCATCCCAGGAGGGGTGAACTCCATCAAATCCTTGTGTTGATGTGTTATATGGTGATGTATTGTACTTTTATTTGTTGTTTTTCAGCCTTTCTTTTATGTTAAGTTTATCATAAAATTAACATGAAAAACACTAATGAGACTCAATAAATTGCAAGATAACTTGAACCCTTAAGCACATATAAGGCATTTTTTACAGAATATGAAATATTTATTAGCACAACAACACTAACATACCTCATTCAGATCATTTTTTGTATCAGAGCTTTTGGTTTTTTTGTGCAAGAAGGGATCTAATTGTTTGCAAGTTTGTGTCATTCTTACAAGGTTAAAACTCAAAAGAGGAGAAGGGAAACTAGTTGAAAGCCCTGCAGTTGGGTTAAGAGGAAGAAGGGCAAGGTTTGCAAAGTCTTGAACACCAACACTTCCTCAAGTCGAAGTTGAGTTTTTAGTGAGCATGTCTCATGAAGGAGAACCTATCATGATAAAAGATGAGAGAGAATGACAGAAGATGAGATATCATTCAGGAAGGAATTCTTTGATATGACTGAAGGTCCTCTATGAGGAGAGGAATTTAAGGATACATGTAGAAATTTCTAGGCCTCCAAGAGGAGGAGACCATGGAGATGGTAAGAAACCACCATCCACTCCACCATAATCCTCACCACCATATTCACCTTCCTCTTCCTCATCTTCCACTACCACAACCCTTCAATATCTTCAAACACATACTTCAAAGGGAGCTGCTAAATCACCCTTACCTAAACTTGATGTTAAATTTTAGCTTCTGATGTATAATGACGAAGTGAATGCAGAGAATATGGATAATTGGATTCATCAATGGGAGGTTTATTGTAGAATTCAAAACCTTCAATAGGATGACATAAGGATTCAACTGGCTTCCTTGAGAATGGAGGGTGCAGCACTTGTATGGTGGCAAGAAAAGACACAATATGAGATTAAGAAAAATGGTAAGATCTCAAAGAGGCTCATTATGAAGCCCATTTTTGGAATCTTCATCCATAATTGAAGCCTAAGAAATTCAACAACAAGGGGAAACAAAAGACAACCACTACCACACAACATGATCTTGGATCCGACTCAGGAGATGAGACTAAAATTTCAGCCATGGTCACAAAGGGAAAATAAGCCATAGCAAGTACCAGTTCATCAAATTGTCATAGTAACACTCCAAACGAAGAAACAAGAATAGATTTTTTTCATGTAAGAGTGATATCAAAACATACAAAAATTGACACGCTATTTGATAGTGGGTCTCAAGAAAAATTAATATCTAAAGACTTAGTCAAGAAGATTAACCTTGAAACCTTACCTCTTCACAAGCCATACCCTTTGGGCTGGATAACGAAGGATACAAATTTATAGGTTACAAGAAAATGAATTTTCCGGTTTGCAATTACCACAAAATTTGTTGATGAAGTTGAGTTAGATGTTGTATCACTTGATATATCAGGAGTTTTTTTGGGTAGTCCCTATCTCTATGACAGGAAAGAAATCTTCTATCACCATGAGAACAAGTACCACTTTTTCAAAGATGGAGTGGAATATGTTGTGAGAGCTCATCGCAAAAAGCTATATCTCTCTTTAGTTAATGTTGGGAAAATCAAGAGACTAGTAAATTCAAGAAAAAGATTTGTGCTTCTTATGATAAAACAAAAAATTGATATGGATTATGAATCTTTTGAAGGTTGTGATGATAAATTAAAACCTGATTTGTTTGATGTGGTAAGTCAACATGGAGAGATGTTTTGGGAACCAAAGGGGTTGCCTCCCAAGAGGGGAATCCAACATGAGATACAATTGCAGTAGGATGTTCCACTCCCTAACATTGGCATGTATCTCATGTTGATAATGGAAAGTGCAGAAATCAAGAAGCAAATCCAAGAATTGTTGAATAAATGTATCATTTTCCCATCTACCTCGCCATGTGGTTCACTAATTGTGTTGGTGCCCAAGAACGATGGAACATGGTGCTTGTGTGTGGATTTTCGTGCACTAAACAAAATCACGATAAAGAATCGGTATCCACTCCCAAGGGTTGATGATTTGCTTGATCAATTGAGGCATGAAAAGTATTTCACTATGTTAGACTTAATAAGTGGTTATCATAGAGTTAGAATAGCTGAGGAGGACATATGGAAGACTGCATTTAAAACTAAATAAGGATTGTTTGAGCGGCTTGTTAAGCCTTTTGGTCTTTGCAACACTCCGGCTACTTTCATGAGAGTTATGAATGATGTATTGAGACCATTTCTTGATGAGTTTGTCATTGTCTACTTAGATGATATTTTGGTATTCATAAAATCACGAGATGAACATGTCATGCATGTAAGATAGGTTCTTGATGTCTTGAGAAAAGAATAGTTATTTTTAAATATTTCAAAATGTGAATTTGGTAAAACTTCTTAGTGTATTTGGGACATATTGTTGGAGGAGGTGAGCTGAAGATAGACCCCTCTAAGGTTGAAGTCATTGTGATTTTTCCTACACCCAAGACAGTCACTGAGGTAAGAAGTTTTCTAGGAATAACACAATATTGGAGGAAGTTCATTGCTTATTTTTCTTCTATTTCTGCTTTGTTACATGCATTGAATAACATTAAGAAGGTCTTATGGTGGGGAGGAAATAAGAAAAAATCATTTGATGCTTTTAAAGAGAATATCAATTCAGCCCCAATACTAGCACTACTATACTTGAGACAACCCTTTGAGATTCAACCAATGCAAGTGACTATGCCATGGGCGCAGTCCTCTTACAACATGATAAGCCCATCTCATTACATTCAAAAAAATTTAATGGTGCGGTGATAAATTATCCTACATATGACAAGGAGATATATGCATTGGTTCAAAGTGTGAAGAAGTGTAAACACTATTTGATGGGAAAGGAATCCATCATTCACGTCAATCACCAACCATTGCAATACTTGCAATCAAAAACTAAGTTGCAGCAATCAAGGCACTTTTGATGGATGGGTTTCTTGCAGCGATTCCACTTGGTCATCAGGTATAAGAAAGGTATATACAACAAGGTTGTTGATATGCTTTCTAGGCCTATTCTTAGTGCAACAACTTTACTCAAGAATACTTATGTTTTACATGAAAGTTACATTGAACAATATGCATTTGATAATGACTTTCAAGATGTTTATGAAAAATTGAGTCAAGGTCACCAAGTTAAGGAATTGGATTACAATGTACATAATAACTTGTTGTATAATTTGGGCAAGATTTGTATTCCACAGGGGGAGAGAGTAAATCTCATAAGGGAAGCACACACTTCTCTTATTGCTGGACATTTTGGTGTAAGAAAAATAGTGGAAAATATTTAGAGGTATTGTTATTGTCCTTGTATGCTTTAAAGTATGTCACGTTTTATTAAAGGTTGTTCATTATGTGCAGTCACTAAGCCTAATAATATGAATTTAGGATTTTACACACCACTTCTGGTTCCTTCACGTCCATGGGAGGGTCTTCCTTTGTCAAAAATAGGTCATGATTATTTGTATGTAGTTGTGGATAGGTTCAACAAAATGTGTATATTGATGCCATGTAAAAAGCAAGTTACAGCTGAAAAAACAACTCATATTTTCTTTCAAAATGTTTGGTTTCATTTTGGGTTGCCTACATCTATTGTAAGTGATCGAGATTCTCGATTTGTTGGGAATTTTTGGTCAAGCTTATGGGACTTGATGAACACCAAGTTGAAGAAGATTATAACCTTTCATCCACAAACATATGGTCAAACCAAGGTAGTCAATAGAACAATAATTCATCTTCTTTGAGGATATTCCAACAAAGATCCTAATTTGTGGGATGAACAATTGCATTACATTCAACGTGCTTAGAACTGTACAAAACACTCCTCTACTCAAACATCGCCATTTGAGGCATGTCTTAGATACTTGCCAAAATCGTCATTGGATTTCATTTTTGGGAAGGATGCAGCTATCGATGGGAATAGTGACATAGATAAAGCAAAGAAATTCATAGATAAAATTTAGTTGATCCATAAAATAGTGCAAGATCAACTAGAAAAAATTCAAGGAAAGTACAAAGCGAGGCATGACAGACATCGTGTGGATCATAAGTTTCAAGTTGGTGATGAATTTTGGCTTCACATAAGCAAGGAAAGACTTCATGCAGAAGGTAAAAATTTGAAACCAATCTATTATGGTCCTTTCAAAATTCTGGAAAAGATTGGTAAAAATGCCTTCAAGCTTGATTTTCCTTCATACATGCAAATTTACTCAGTTGTTAACGTTGAAAATTTGAAATTGTATAAGCTTCCTTTTATTGAAGTTCAATGAGAGAATATTCAGCTGCCATCTATTGAATATTTTTCTCCATATTTCCTTTTTGAGCTTCAGCAAGTCACCATACTTGACAGAAGGACAAGGACATAAACAAGAGGAAGTGTCGATTATCTTTGAGTGGGGCTTAAAGGAACAAATCCTTCAAAATCCAAATGGATTGAAATTGGGAAGATGAGGAAACTGTACCCTCACCTGTTGAACAACTTAATATAATATTTTGGGGTCCAAAAGCTTCCAGTGGGGAGGAATGATCAGGTCCATAGTTTTGTGCTCAAAAATCAAAGTTCTCAGAATGGCTCGAAACCTAAACTACCGCGTAGTTCTCATCGTTCTGAATCCGGCGCACTTTGTTTCATGCGAAATGGACTCTATATGCATAATTAAGTTATCTATATAGTTTTGGCATGCATGGTGTATGCATGTGGATTTTCCTAGCCTTTCCATTTCCTAGTTAGCCATGGTGTTGCGGGTTTATTTCCAGTCATTATTTTCTGGTTGGTTATCATTATTCCTTTAGTTGTTGGGTTGAGTTATTAGTTCTTGGAGCCTTGGTTGGACAAAGAATCTAGGGCCCGGAAACAACTGGGGTTGAGTTACTATTCCTGGATCCTTGGTTGGAATAAACACTTTGGATCTCTGGAGTAGCTTGGATAGAGACCAATCCTTGATGTTTGTGATGTCCAATCGTTAGGTGGAATCATTGGTTAAGGTTTGAGGGTTGAGGTGGTTTGGCCTCTGGAAGCCCTAGAATGGTTTTGATAGATGTGTTTGGTGAGATCCACATTCATGCTTGGAATATTGCATGAGGGTGATTAGCTGAAGAGATATTTGGCTCAACCAATCTATGATCGAGTGGAATGTGGGAGTCACATCTCTAGTTGGTTTCTACATTGATTAATGAGAAATTCATTCCCTTGGTATTTGGTACACAAATGTACTAATTTATTTTTGGATTCTATGTTGTTGTATCCATGGTAATTCTGTTGTTATTATGTTGGTTATGAGCATGTATTTTTACAGTGATGATGTATGGCTCTCCCCATGTTTTTACTTGTAAATTAATAAAAACTATATCTATGGTAAAATATATTGTATTGCAGTTAATGATGTAGTGGAGAAATGATTCTTAGTGATTCTCAGATAAGTATGAGACCCCTATGCTCTGTTCTTCTGTTTATGCCTGTAGCTTTCATGTTTGTGACATGTTTGACAAAATTCCTATCATGGCTAAGAGGGGTCCAGATGAGTTCTTAATTATGTGCTTGCTTTGTTATAATTTTCATGTTGTTATTTTTCATCTCTGAAAATTTCATGAAGTTTTGGGAAAAACACTAGGTTATGGGCCTAAAAAGGTGGCTCAACTACTGGATATGTAGGAACATAAGTGAGTTTTTGGGGCCCTGCCCATTGGCATGCAGTGTGATTCCTGGGGATATAGCCTCATAGTCATTGGGATGCAGTGTTATGCCTTCGACTATGGCTCAAAGAGGAAAAAATGTCAGTGTGACCCAGGGATAATAGGTCTAGATGGCTAGGTTACCTCCTAGGGGTGTTATGGATTTTGTAAAAGGTTTTTAGGTTGTGATTTCCATCGGTTTCACTTCCTTACGGTCACATAGGAGGTTGGATCTCATTATAGTAGCCTCTCGTCGCATGTTTACCCCAGTTGGACTGTTACTTGGGTAGATTTGGGAAGAGGGTGGTTACAAATCACTTGAAATCCATGAGAGAAACTTGAAAAATTGAACGGGTTGATTACAATGAAGAAGAGGAACTAAAATACATTGTGATATAAGTGGATGAGGTAGTGAAGAAGAAATGATAACAAGAAGAAAATATATTTGCTAGAAAATATGATGAAGAGGTTGGATGGCATTGAATTGGCTCGACGTAGGAGGAGATTAAAAGAAAAAGTAATTTAGAAAAGGGGAAGATGAGGTTGAAGTGGTATTATGCATTCCTAAAGGAGTTCAAAAGGAAGATGTAAAAAGAATGGAGAAAAAAAAATGGAGATGGATATGTTATCCTATTCTATAAGTGTAGATTTGAAAATATTGATGGAGTAGTCAGAAAGCATGTAAAATTGTTTTTGTTAAATGAAATTTCATTGATGTCAAGCTTAGGGGGATCTTGTTGAGTGTCCATTTTCATTAATTCCTTTGTTTTAGACCTAAAAGTATATTTCATAATTGATTTTTGGTAGTCTAGCTTGTTTATTGAGTGTTTGATGTGGAGGCGAAATAACCTATCTTTACAATAATATTTTCTATAGGTGCTTAGTCAAATTGAGTTTGAAAGATGTCAAGTTAGTTAGCTTGTTTAGAGACCTTTCCAATGGTATGTGGCACTTTTCCTAACTCCGCGAGAACAAAGTGAAATTTGAGTTTATAGTGATGAAGTCCAACATAGTTCACATATCCAGGTTGCAAGAAATATCCAGGGCATCGCAAGTATCCAAGCTTCCTAGAATTTGGGGTTTCACTAAGTAAACTACTTAAGAAAACACCTAGATCTGTATTTCCTAGCCTTAGCTAGCAAATGGACCCCAGATAATGATGTGGCACCATATGACAATGTGGAGTGGTATTATATGTGTCAAAGGTTGATGACATGGAAATAAGAGGACAAGGAACATTGCATCCATTTTGAGCTCTTTTGGGTGACCAAAGTGACACTTAGAACATTACATGTGGTAGGTGCTAGACAAATTAATATAACTGGCATGCTCCTATTGGTCAACACAACTAACATGGTAGTCGGGCTCAGAGGTCTTCATGGAAAGGAAAAAGCATCTAGCTAGAAAATATATCTCGACATTCGATAATTGTGCAGTGCAAGTATGTTAAAGCCTATAGAATGGGAAATATAACATTTTTTTGGATCAAGGCCATAGTGCACTATCAAGGAAAGTGGACCCCACATCAAATTTGTTACGACTTCCTCGGTCCTTGAAGAAATCTGAGCGTGTGGTAAAATGAAAAAATAAGAGGGGACCAAATCACATATCTATAGGATTATCCATATGCATTAAAATGTATACTTTGAGCACATTTGGGAGAGCACAAGTTAGAATTGACCAAATGCCAGATTTTCTGGGAAAGTTCGTTACCATGAAATTTGACCGTATTTCACAGGGAAATTGGCTTAACAGCCATTGAGCTAACCTCCTAATTCTAAATCTCAGTCCCATGGTCTGAGGTGGTTGAAGCAATGCTACTATAGAAATCTTGGTCCCATGGTAAGAGTAGTGCTACTATAGAAAACTAGAGTTGAGTTCTAATTGTTGCAAATGTGAGACAAAGTATGTAGAGTTATGTTGTGAAAAGGTTGTGTGAGAATATTGGCTAAGATTTGAAGCTTCAATGTAAAAGCAATATTGCGGATTTGAATTTTTGAGTAATTAATTTAGAAAATATCTGAGAAAGGAAGTAGATTTCAAAGTAAATATTCTTGTGAAAGTGATATTTTAATCAAAATGCCATAGATATGATTCTGAAAATGTATGAAAGAGGTATTTGAGTGGATGAAGCATGCTAGTGCTTGAAGCTCAAGGGATTGGATTCTCCTTTCGCTTGGTGCCTACAAACAAGTGGGGGATTGGTGCCTCTAACAAGTGGGTTCTTGAAAATAAAAGGGAGTTTATGCCTCCTATAGGTTGGTTCCAACAAAATATAATGTAAATTTAAGTTGGTTCTTGTATTTACATCAAAATTAAAGTTTATTATAATTTTCTCTTATATGGGTTTCCATAAAAATATCCTTTGTTCAATGTTTTATGTGATTGGTGCACTATTGTGTGATTGAATGTGTTCAATTGACTAAATAATTGTTAAAATTTATATAATATTGATTCATTGCCCCTCTCAGCATTATCCTGGTTTCCAACAATTTTGTTTGTCATTGATTGAAAACCTTAAAAAGTTAATATTATGTGTGGAAGATTAAGAAGCTATACATGTTTTTAGTAGGAATTTTTATAGATAAATATAGATATCCAAGGTCTGACATAGCTTTTTAAAAGATGCTCACCAAGTTAAGAATGAAGTTTGTAACTTTTTAATATATTTTGAAGATGTACAAAAGGCTAGAGAATTTAAAGAAAAATGATGTATATATAGAGGAATACTTAGATGAGTTTTGTAAAATGACCATGAGACCTAGTCTCATACATGATAGTGAGGGAAAGAGTGTGAAGTTTGTTGTTGGTGTTACCTCCCTGTAATTTGCAAGATTGGAAAATACAAACTGCAGAGAGGACACTTGAACCACTTTGGGATTCTAGGATCTAGCCCTCCTGAATCCGGAGAGGGATCTCTCCAATAAGTGAAAAGATTGATTTATCTTTTAAAGCTTTTATGTGTATGATGTTAGGCTAGTTATTAATATCAAGGGTTTTGTTTTGTTTTGGATGGTTGAGCATGATTATTAGTTGAGTGGAAAGTCCTAAAAGGAAAAAATTTCAAAGGTGTGAAGTTGCAAGCAATCAAAACAAGCTTTGGCTAATTAGAAAGATATAACGTTGGTTTTTAGTCCATTGGGCTATGTAGTCATAATAGGGCTTTAATTGTGCAACAATTCAAGAATGGTCCAAGGGGCAAGTCATCTATATCACAAGTTATCTGAGATAAAATGATGGAATGGAACAATAAAAGCGTTGGAGGGGTGGAAACAGAAAATTTTTTCAACTAGGATCAATCAGTCTATCCAAACAAGAAAAGCCTTTTAAGAAACTGTTTAAAACCAACCAAAGGGTAGGGCTCACCATAAACCTCTTTGGACAAGCTCGTATTAAAGATAACTCAACAGAGAAACAATCCAGTAATCTGCATAATTACTTTCAAAAGGGATGAAAATAGATAAGAGAAACAAAGTGCAACTTAAGATCAGATAAGATACTTTTAAATCTAGCCTGCTTTCAGCATACACTTAGGGAAACTTTCAGAACTATCTTTGGATAAATAAGCTAGAAAATAGGGCACACCATCACTTTTCTAGTCTAACTTTACTAAGTAAATAATGAAAATAACATTCAAGAACAATTTTTAAAGCAAACAGTAGGACGAGGGAACGCCAGCATTCCTAACTACTTAAACTATATTGAATCATTCTTAAATACACAATTTAGAGGAAAACATTGAGATAAATCTTATCAGTCAGAGAAGGGTACTGTAAACAGTAAATCCTAACTCTATGCTTTTTGTTATTTATCAGAGAATAATGGACAAAAGGGCATACTTGAAAGGAAAACAATAACACAGAAATAAGCACTTCACCAGTGCTATAAGTGCTATAGACCAGGATCCCAAGAATCAACTTGTATATTGATGTTAATCCAGTTACATTCTTCAAATCCAATGTTTCAGTTCAGCAATCATCTTCAATTCTTAGCCTAACTTATTAGATCACAAACAGAGCTTCAAGAGCCTCTGAAAACTATTTACAAGTAGAAATTTTCGAGCACAAGTATATTTCAAAGTTCTGCAACCAACCCTTTACAATGAGCTCCTCAAGAAGATTTTATAGGGAAATGAAGAGGTCGAATGAGATAAAAGATCTTCTAAGTTCAATTAATACAGTTAATGCTTCTCAGCCTTTGAGGGGCTCAATGGAGAAGTTTACAGATATTTCCTCTGTATTAATTATTTTACATTAAGTATTAAGCCTGCTGGAAGCTTTTGTTGACTTTTAAGGCTCTCTGTCATCTTGTAATAACTCTGCTGATATTTTGCAATAGATCTTTTTGGTTGGGAATAATTGTTCAGTTGTATTGAGGCAAATATGCTATGTTCTGGTCATTACTCAGCCTTTTGTTGAATGCTTGAGGCTACAGGTGGCATTAGGTAGCTGAGAGGAATCAATTAGCCTCTGATGTGGCGGTGGAGGCTTTCTCTGTCTGGTAGATATTTTGTTTTGACCTAAAACAAGGTTAATTTTCTTCTGATCTGTGTGTTAGGCATAATTGGGCCCAAATCTTGTCTTCTGTTCTCTAACTATGTTTGATTTAGTGGATTAGGCTTTTTATTGTCGATCTTAGCCGTAATCCACCCCAAACTGTATAATCAATGTTCAATTCTTCATTTCTACTGTGGTTGGGTCTTCGACACTGATACTCTTTATTTGTTTTAGTTTTTATGTGTCTTGTTGATGTGCAGGTGTTATAGGACTTTTATGATGTTATCAGTGCTCATGAGGCACCGATAAAACATGGTGTCAAACCCTGTAGATGGATACTCTTTGATAAATGAAAACCTAGAGGATCATCATCCTCGGCTTTTATTTTCTTTTAAAATCGTTAGAAAAAATTTTAAAACCTGCAAAATACAAAAAATATTAAGAAAATCCTGCGTATTTGGATAAGACTGCTTCAAAGGTTGCGGTTAAGAGCGTGGCCATTGGATGAAAACATCCAACGGTGGAGATTGAGTGTAGAGGTCAAATGGAGGCGGTTGGAATCAAACGGTGGGAGATTAAGTTCGAACCGTTGATCTGTGTTGATCAACGGTCAAGATCAGCCGAGGAACCATAATGCAGTGAGGTTATATTATCACAAAAATGGAATAAATACAAAGAAAATAGGGGAAAATCCATTTGGCAGAAGAAATATGGTTTAAAGGGAATTCAGGGTTTCCAAACGATCCTGGGCTGTCGGATTAATTTGGCCCATGGAGATCAATGGTCAGGATTGATTGATGAAGGCCCTTTGGAAAAGGTGGAGGGCGATAGTTCAAATGCGACATTGAATGATGGCCGTTGATCTGCAGAGATCAACGGTGGATATAAAACGTGATGAAACACTATATAAATGAGGGAAAGTGATTTCAGAGGACAAAACAGCTGGTTTCACACGGCGAAAGGGAGGATAGGTGGTTTTAACTTTTCGAACGCGATATGCGTTCCCACCGACACGTGGCATTCGAAAATTGCTTACATAGTGTAATTTCTGAGAATTATCATTTGGGCATGAAATTACGTGAAAATGTGCGTCAGCCATCAGATCTGGGGTCTTAGATCTGACAGTCATGGAAAGAGCGCAATATAGACAAGATGCGCGGGTGATAACAGGTGGGGCGGTTTTAATCAGGACCATCCAATCATAGGGACGAACGACGGAGATCAAATCTGGAGGAAGGCAGGACCCACAGGAGTTGAGCTTGTTAGGATTACTCTGAACCATTAGATGAAAATATATCAATGAATGAGATTGAATCTGGGGTTAAATGGAAAAATATATGAGGCAGAGAAAGGGTTAATATGGGCCGTTGATCTGCAGAGATCAACGGTGGAGATCTAGCCGAAAAACATTATAAAGCGGGGTGCATGAAAATTAACCAAGGTGGTGAGGAGGGATCTGGACCGTCGGATCTTATTACAGGGATGGCCTAGATGTAATCGGAGATTTGAAATTGGCGGGGGCAAAGGTTGAATGGGCGCTGATGCGATTGACGTATACCGTTGATCTGCAAATCAGATTGACGGTAGAGAATGTATCAGAGGAGGCCAATCGGGGGGGTGGTGAATAAAATATTTAATGCACCAATGGAAATCTCCCGATGCGAGATTGTGTAGACCGTCTGATTGGTTCAAGATCAACGGAACAAAATTTTAATGAAATACAAAGGATTTCGCGTTCGGGGAGGGATTATTATAAGAGGCTTGGCGCCCGATTGCGGGGCCTTTGGATATATGAAATAATGAAGGGATCGAGGGTTTTATACAACAGGGCTTATCGGAATCGAAACGATGGAGGGGCCTTTTCAAATGCGCCCGACGAAAATATCCAATGCGAGATCCTTTTGACTATCGATCGGCCTTTTAAATCGACAGTCCTTTCCTTTAAAATCATAACACGACGAGTTTTCTTATAAAACATACGAAAGTGGGTTTTTCATAAAATACGAAATATTTTTGCATCGAGGAAGGGTTTATTATAGTGTTAGGTGCCCGATTGTGGGGCCATTGGTTTTACAAAAGGAAAAAAGGGATTGGGGCTTAAATACAGAGGGGCTCATTGGATCGGAGGTTTCATATAACACAAAGACTTGTGCTTGCTGATTGTTTCCGATGTGATAAGCACTCGGGACTATTAGTGCTTGGTTCCAGCACTATGGAATATGGTGGGGAAGTGGTTTAGGACTTGGCCCAAAGGGGCTTAGGTCCATAATGTAAAAAGTGAATTTTTATGATTTTGTCAAGGTTTTTAAATGGAATTGGGGGTTTCGGTAAGGTTCAAAAAGGATTTTCAAACCTTATAAAAGGAATTTTATGAAGGGAAGATGGGAAATAATGAAAAATAGAGGAATTTCATGAGGAAGAAAGGGCATAAAATGAAGGTTAATTTTGAGTGGAGGGAGGGGAAAAATGGAGTTTTGCAGCAGTATTTTCTTCATGACAACAGCAGAATTTCAGAGTTTAAGATGAAAACAGCAGTGAATATTAATCAAAGGATATGATGTCCTCATAAGATTTCAAGAGATAACAATTTTTTGCAATAAAAATTGTTTCTTGAAGGCTTAAAAAATGATTTAGCCACCATTTTATATGACAAATTTTATAGGTGGCTAACAGTGGCTCCACATGGGGATGGTGCCTTCTTGAAGGCATCAAGAACTTCAGACTTGTATTCTATGGGGGGCTAATCAGTGCCTCATCCATTGGCTGCAACCTTCTTCACTTGGATGATCTTCTTCTGTTTTGAAAATGTTAGCAGCCATGAAAAAAAACAATGGGACTTCATCAACACAAGCTTTTACCTACCCAATCCTACTGACCTAACATTTTTTCTTCTTTCAGAGTGCACTTGGATTGGCAAACTCTTTTACAAACTTTTTATTCTTTTGAAAGAAAAAAGCTAATCTAAGTCTACTTCTTATTTCTCCATGAACTCAGTTTAAACAGTTGAGTCCATAAGCTTCTCTACCTAATCTACTATCTGTTAGGATTAAACAGTCTAACAGATTTTTATTCACTAATTTATAAAGCAGAAATTTAAAAGCATACAAGTCAGGATTGAACAGTCTAACTTGTTGCTAATCTATGGCATAAAAACAAGCTGCACATAGATTATTATTTTGCAGAAAAATAAATCAAAATGGAAGGCTTAAGATCTGAAAGTTCTAAGCACGGCCCTCTCTTTTCTTCAGCTCTATTTTTGAGTTAATTCAAGCTGTTTTTTCCTTGTTCTCTGGTTCAAGTTTTGAACTTATTAGAACCAATTCTACTTCTATATTTTGACTCAAAATTAAAATAGATTAGATTCATTCTTCTTTTGAAAACTGAGGTCTGGATTTTGAGCTTTTTTTAACCTTTAATTTCTATCCTAATCTACCTAATTGATAAGCCAATATTAAGCTATTTGGCAAATCGAATTCACTAACCTATCAACAGTAAATTTAAAAACTAATTAGTCAAGATTAAGCTGTATGACTAACTAGAAGTGTGTTTTTTCAGGAGTGGCATTTAAGCTTGCACACTTTCAGATTTTGTTTCTCTTTTTTGGTATGGGGTTGTACCTTTATTGTTTTTACAATCTGTCCTCTTTTCTTTCTTCTATTGTTTTTGTATTTTTTATTTTTCTAACTTTGAATGCAATGATGGATGAAATATTTATAATGAGAAAAAGACAAAAAGGCTTCAAAACATGATAGGATCAAAAGAAGTAATGTTTTAGCATCCTGCCATTGACAGGACCCCCAATACAATTCAGCGCCATTCAAATACTGCAAGAAGTAAGCATTGTAACCAGCAGCAGAATGAATGAGATAAGGGCCAAGCCATAAGTTATCAAATTTACCATGCTTTCCCTTGTCTTCTCTCCTTGAATCCAACTTTAACACTTTGTCCCCAACATTGAAATTATTGGCCTTTGTTCTTCTATCAAAAAGCTTTTTGATGTTCTCTTGCTTTTGTAATGCTTTGTTATAAACCTCCTCTTTGGTTTTCTAAAGGTGTATAGTCTGATTAATCCTTCTGATCATGTCATTGTCTTCAAACTGTACCTCTTGAATCAACTTCATAACTGGTACACCAAGGCTAGTTGGAAAAATTTCATTTGTACCATACACAAGCTGGTAGGGTGACATTCCAATAGATTTCTTAAGTGTTAATCTGTCAGCCCAAAGTGCATGTACTAGCTTTGTGTGCCAAGACTTCTTGTTATCCTCCAATAGCTTCTTGATTATGTTCACCAAACTCTTGTTTGAGGATTCTTTTAGCCCATTACCTTGTGGGTAATAAGCAGTAGAATGAACCAATGTAATATGATATTTGTGACAGAATTCAACCATATTTTTGGATCCAAATGCTGCTGCATTATCAGTGATGATCTTCCTAGGATAGCCAAATCTAGAGAGGATATGAGTCTCATTGAATTTTATGATGACAGGGTCATTGGCTTTCCTAGAAGGGATGGCTTCTATCCATTTGGTGAAGTAGTCTGTTGTAGTGAGAATCCATTTATGTTGGGTAGATGATGGTGGATGGATTTCTCCTATGAAGTCAAGTCCCCACTGTTGAAAAGGAGCTTCAACAGTGATTGGATGCAAAGGTAAGGGTAGCAGTTTTCTTTTTCCTTCAAAAATTTGACATTTATGACAGGCAATTATCATTTTATGCACATCTAGAAAGAGAGTGGGCCAATAGTAACCAGCTCTGATGATTTTGTTGGTTGTTGTCTTCCAGTAGAGGTGGCCTCCACATTATCCTTTATGGAATTCATGCTTAACCTTCTCTGCATCATACTCAGGCAAAAATTTAAGCAATATCCCACTTGCATTTTTCCAATAAAGACATTCATCTATAATGCAATAGTTTATAGCTTTTAACTTTAGAAACCTTGCCTTTGTTTTTGATAAACCAAGAGGTGTATTTTAATTTAACAAAACATATAGAATATTAGCATACCAAGAGGAATTCATAAAATGGTCTTCAACAATGGGAGTTGAGAATTCTTCTTGGTCATCTAATGCATTTATCATATTAATATCAATAACTTCAAAATTTGATTCAACCATTAATATAGCTAGACCTTGGCCTTTAATGAGTTTAGTGGGTTTGATTTCTAAATCATATTCAAGTATTACAACTATTTACTTACCTCTCTTACCATCTGGGTCTTGTGTTAGAATGTCTTTCACAGCTGAATTTGGGAAAAAGGCAATGATGTGGGAGTGCAAAATGTATACTCTGAAGTCTTTTAAAGCTTTGACCAAAGAAAAAGCTTGCTTTTCCATAATGTTGTACTTCAGAGGGGCATCTCTCAATGCCTTACTAAAGAATGCAATAGGTTGCTCTTGTCCTTGTGGATTTTTTTGTAAAAGGACAACAACTATTGTATGTTCTGATGCAAAGGAGAATATATAAAAATCTTTTGAAAAATAAGGACTTATTACAATTGGTGTTTTGGTTAATGTTTGTTTGACCAATTCAAAGGACTTCTTTTCTTCCAAGGTCCATTTAACCCCTTTCTCCTTCTTCAACATGTTTGTAATGTTTCTAAGGAGCTCAGCTAAGTTGGGTAGGAACCTTCTCAAGAAATTAATCTTTCCAATGAAATATTGGAGTTCCTTGATGTATCAAGGATGAGAGATTTGCAATATGGCCTCAATCCTCTTTGGGTCTATCTTTATTCCCTCTTTTGAAATAATGTGCCCAAGAATTTTACCTTCTTGGAGACCAAATAGTGTTTTCTTAGGGTTTAAAGATATTCCAAACTTTCTGCATTTATTGAATACTTTTCTCAAGCGCTCTAAGTGCTCTTCATCTGTTTTGGAAAAAGAAGTGACATCATCAAGGTAAATAATGATGAAGTAGCCTAATTCTTCCGAGAATGCTATGTCCATGGCTCTCTGAAAAGTAGCACCAACATTCATTAGACCAAAGGGCATTTTCACATACATGAAAGTGCCCCAAGGTGTAGTAAACGTTGTCTTTAATTGATCATCAGGGTGTACTAAAATCTGATTGTACCTTGAGTATGCATCTAGCAAAGAAATTATCTTAGAACCAACTACCCTTTGTAAAATGTGATCCATCTTGCGTAAAGGGTAGTTGTCCTTCAATGAAGCTTTGTTTAAGTCTCTAAAGTCTATACAAAGCCTAATCTCTCATGTTTTCTTCCTAACTGACACCAGATTAGACACCCACTCAGAATATCTAATAGGGACAATAATACCAGCTTCATACATTTTCTTGATCTCCTTCTCAACCAAAGGTAACTGAACAAGGTTTATTCTATGCATCTTTTGTTTAAATGGCTTTTGGTTTTCCTTGAGAGGTATCTTGTGCTGAATTATTTCAGTGTCATAGGATTTCAAATCCTCATAACTCCACACTAAAACATCAGAAAATTCTTTAAACAGCTCTATGTATTTGAGTTTGATGTGAGCTGGTAAAGTCTTAGACAGTTTGATCATCATTAGTTTCATTTCACTGCCTATATTACACTCTTCAACTTCAGTCTCGATAGGCTCTAGTTTTGGCTTTTTGGCCACATCGTTGAAATCAAACAACTCTTCTAGAGGGGCCAGACCTTTTGGCAAACTCTGATTGTTAGACTGTAGAGTTTCTAAGTCTTCTGCTTCTAACTCTGCACTCATTTCTGTTTTGCTTTCAAGTTTGTTAGACAGTAGATTTATATCAAAAACCTCAGGAGACTGTTCTTCTTCATCAAGAAAATTTTCTTCACTAGGGAAGTCTGTTTCATAGTCTGAATCCGAACTTAGTAGTTCAAATTCATCTCTAAACTGCATGAAGTCTTCTATTTGTTTGTCTTCATCACGCACTTGCCAATATTTCTCGTTATCAGGGACAACTGGTTTGAATTTAATCTGAGTTGTGCACTGTTTGGTTTTGTAAGGCATTAGGCATGTTCTAGCAGCAAAAGCTAAACTGTGGGCCATGATATTCTTTCTTCTTGGGAAAAATATCAATTGTGATTCCTCAAACATTTTTAATAAATCCACGACATTGTTTCGATAGGCTCTCAGTCTAGGGTGATTAGCATAGTATTCCCCATTGACTTGCCTAATGATTAATTCTGAATCCCCATGAACTTTAATTCTTTTGGCTCCTAACTTTTTCAACAAATGTAAGCCTAAAAGAAGGGATTCATACTCCACTATGTTATTCGAACACTGAAAGTTTAGTCTATAGGAATGGCCTTCTGTGTGATTATTTTTAGTGTTGCATATCCAGACCCCTGCACCAGCATTGCTCCTAGTACAGGACCCGTCAAATTTCATACTCCACAGAGGACTAGCTTCAGGTTTATCAGTTGGGTTACTATCCTCTTCAACTAATGTGCTTTCGGCTTGTTCTTGAATATCGGCACTATGTTGAATTTGTTTTAACTCCTCAGATTTTTCATTGAGTTGAGGACTGCTTTCTTGACTGTCAAGGTTTAAAAGCAATGGACGCATGACTTTTAGCTCAAGACCTGTGTTTGGTTTGCTACGATTTTCAGGTTTAGCAAACTATTCTGACAATTCTGTGTCGTCCTTCTCCTCTTCTCTATCAGCCATTTATTCAGTTAAAGTGACTTGTTCATTGAAGGTTTCATTGTTAAAAAGGATAAATGAATCAAGGCCTGTGTTTACAGAATAAAGAGGAGAGTTCTACGGTCTCTCTTGGCTAGTCACCATGTACTGCATATGGGACTCCCTATAAAGTCTTCTAGTCTGATTGAAAACAGGGATTGTCGCATAGGTCATGTCCATCTGCATCGTTCCTTGTAACTTAGCTCCCCAAGATCTTGATAACAACATTCCATACTTTGGGGGTACATCAGCCACAACAATATCCATTACTAAAAATTTGGCTAGGGTTTGTGCTAATTTAACACAGAGGTCTTTGATTAATCCTAGACATTTCACTCTGCTTGAGTCGAAGGAGTAAAGATATTTGTAAGGTCTGGTGATTTCAAGGCCTAGGCTCTCCATGACAACTTTGGGCATTAAATTATGAGAGGCCCCTAAATCATGCATAGCGTTATGTAAAATCTTTTCATGAACATTTAAACTAACGTAAAAAGGAGGAACAGGTCCCTCTTGATATCTACCTTCAATCTTAGGACCGAAAATGAGCTCTGGCTGGTCATCGTTAAGATTGAAAGTGTCATTATTCTCCTCTATGTTTAAAGCCTTCAAAATTTGGGTTCTATATACATTTTGGGCAGCTAACTCAGTGAGAGGAACAAAGATTTTAATTCTGGAAATTTCCTGCTCCAGGCTGAAAGGAATCTGATTCTTTGAAGTTCTTGTTTCAGCCTTATTAATTGCAACTCTATCAGCAACATTAGTCCGCTGATTTTCTCTATTTACATTTGACAAAATTGTTTTAACAGGAGTACTAGTTGAAGTACTAGTACTACTAAGGTTCGCACTCCGTTTTTCATTGTTTTGAGTGCTTTTCTCTTTGTTTTTATTAGAATTTACAGCCACTGTTTTGTCCTTCTGTTTCGTAGCTTTTGGTTTAGTTACAGTGTTGTTTTGTGAAGAACTGACAGAGGTTTTGTTGTTGATGGTTTCCAGATTCTTTTTACTTCTAAGGTCATACTCCTTTTTTGTTTCTATGATGACATTTTCCATTTCCTGATAGTAATATTCATCTTCTGGTCTCTTGTCATCATAGGGTGTATACAGACCTTGTTTTCTATTGTAATGAACTTCAAAGTCATCATTATCTACTCCCAACATATTGATATCGTCTTCCTCTGTTTGTTCTAATGTTTCTTCAACCTCACTTACATAATTTTGATGAAAAGGAGGAGTGATCTGCTGATCATCCTCCCTTGGTCTATTTTGAGGCGGGTTTCTCCTAAAATATTGAATTTGGTTCTGATTTCTGTTTTGAGGAGCATTTTGGCTCTGACTTGCTTGTGCTCTCTCAAGAATTCTCATCTTCATCATCATCTCCTCCATCATTCTTTCCATCTTTGAGCTAGATGTGGAAGGTGTAGATTCCTCTCTAAAGGACACTTTCTTCTCATTTTTCATTCTTGCTTTTTTCTCCATTAAGTTAACTTCCACAGCAAGAGCTCCCTTTTGCATATCTCCAAGAGTTAAAGGATCTATCTCTCTCAGCTAATAGGCCATCTCAGGATCAAATCCTTCAAGAAACTTGTTTAAAGCTAAGCCTTTTGGAGGTTTTAGGTCCGGGGGAAGGGCATTATAAATGCTGTTAAACCTAGTGCAATAGGCCTGTACACTTTCCCCTGCGTTTCTTTGGAGATTCTTGTAATCAAAAAGTATTTGAAGAGGGTTTTTCCTTACTTCCCATTTATTTAAGAATGTCTGATGGAAGCCTTGAAGATCATTTATATTGTGGGGGGCTAAGCCTTTGAACCATTTTCTTACTTCTCACCCTAAACTCTGAGCAAATAGTCTAAGTTTGACAGATTCATCATCAATTTCATTTCTGTCAAAATAGTCATTCATCTTATCCACATGTTGTGAAGCAGTAGTAGCATTACTGGCATCATACAATGGTATTTTGGACTGATAGTCTTGTGGAAGGTTGACTAAAGGTAAAGGAAGGGCCAACAGGGCATACCATGCTGCCATGATAAGAGGTGGAGGTGGATTTACAAGAGGTGGATTAACAAGAGGGAAAGTGGGTTGGAATGGAGTGGTTTGAACAGTGGATGTATGATGAACAGATGTGGATGAACCAGGAATAGATTGCTGAGTTGATCTTGGATGAGAGACACCTAAATTGTAAAGGAAGTGTAAATCAGGTGGTGTTGTTTCTCTACTACTAGGATGTTCACTTGTCTCTGGAGATGAAAGAGAAGACTCTGAATCTAGCTGATCTAAATCATCAAGCGACCTAGTTCTAAATGGATTTCTTAAGTCAAATTTTGATTGTTGTAGAGCTGCAAGGTTTTGTGGAACTGAATTAGCTCTCAAGGGTGATATGAAAACAGTTGAAAATTTAATCTTAGGAGACTTCCTAAGTATACTTTCCAGGTTATCAACTATCTCAGGTGGGTTTGGGTCAGGGTAGGCTCTAGTATGAATCTTTCTAGGAGCCACTATGATGTGTTTTTTAGACCCTACTTAACAAGAAAAATTTTACTGGATATGACAATCTTTAAGAGGCAAACTGATCTTTAAACAAGAAAAAATTAATCCTAAAGTCCTCTAACTGAGTTTGAAATATGTTGTAATGATAATGGTTCTTCCCAGTGGATTCTTAAGGTCTGTTTAGGATTGTGGAGTCACCAAGTGGAAGTTTTTAGCTCTTTTAGAGGTAAAAGGTTTTATGGTCCACCACCATGCTTATTGAATACCAATCTGAAATATTTTTGGGTTTTCTGAATTATTTTTCAGTCCTATGGGTTCTAAAAGTATCCTAAATCTGTTTCAACACTTAGCTACGGTGATGAGACAAAGACAGTCTACTCTTGTGGCTAATCTAGCTGATCATTCAAGGTTTGATAAGCTCTTATGAGAGTCCTAAGGTTTCCTTAGTTTGTCACTGATTCAAACAAGTTTTATCATGATTACCATTGCTTGGTAGTGCTTGAAAGGGTTGCTTGTACTCACTTAACACTGAATGTTTGGCCAGAAATGTTATGCCTGGTGGGCTAACTGGCTAACAGAACAAACGTCATTAAATCAAGAGGTTTCCTAAGGTTTTAAGAGTATGTAGGATGAAGTTTGCTCAGAAACTTCCCAGTGGAGTCACCAGAAATGTTAGCTCCCTGTAACTTGAAATATTGGCAAATACAAACTGCAGAGAGGACACTTGAACCACTTTGGGATTCTAGGATCTAGCCCTCCTGAATCCGGAGAGGGATCTCTCCAATAAGTGCATATATTGATTTATCTTTTAAAATTTTTATGGGTATGCTGTTAGGCTAGTTATTAAGAGCAATGGTTTTGTTTTGTTTTGGATGGTTGAGCATGATTATTAGTTGAGTGGAAAGTCCTAAAAGGAAAAAGTTTCAAAGGTGTGAAGTTGCAAGCAATCAGAACAAGCTTTGGCTGATTAGATAGATATAACGTTGGTTTTTAGTCCATTGGGCTATGGAGTCATAATAGGGCTTTAATTGTGCAACAATTCAAGAGTGGTCCAAGGGGAAAGTCATCTATATCACAAGTTCTCTGAGATAAAATGATGGAATGGAACAATAAAAGTGTTGGAGGGGTGGAAACATACAATTTTTTCAACTAGGTTCAATCAGTCTGTCCAAACAAGAAAATCCTTTTAAGCAACTATTTAAAACCAACCAAAGGGCAGGGCTCACCATAAACCTCTTTGGACAAGCTCGTATTAAAGATAACTCAACAGACAAACAATCCAGTAATCCGCATAATTACTTTCCTAAGGGATGAAAACATATAAGAGTAACAAAGTGCAACTTAAGATCAGATAAGATACTTTTAAATCTAGCCTGCTTTCAGCATACACTTAGGGAAACTTTCAGAACTATATTTGGAGAAATAAGCTAGAAAACAGGGCACACCATCACTTTTCTAGTCTAAATTTACTAAGAAAATAATGAAAATAACATTCAAGAACAATTTTTAAAGCAAACAGTAGGACGAGGGAATGCCAACATTCCTAACTACTTTAATTGTATTGAATCATTCTTAAATACACAATTTAGAGGAAAACATTGAGATAAAGCTTATCAGTCAGAGAAGGGTATTGTAAATAGTAAATCATAACTCTATGCTTGTTGTTCTTTATCAAATAATAATGGACAAAATGGCATACATGAAAGGAAAACAATAACACAGAAAGAAGCACTTCACTAGTGATATAGACCAGGATCCCATGAATCAACTTGTATATTGATGTCAATCCAATTACATTCTTCAAATCCAATGTTTCAGTTCAGAAATCATCTTCACTTCTCAGCCTAACTTATTAGATCACAAACAGAGCTTCAAGAGCCTTTGAACACTATTTACAAGTAGAAAGTTTCGAGCACAAGTTTATTTCAAAGTTCTGCAACCAACCCTTTACAATGAGCTCCTCAAGAAGATTTTATAGGAAAATGAGGAGGTCGAATGAGATAAAAGATCTTCTAAGTTCAATTAATACAGTTAATGCTTCTCAGCCTTTGAGGGGCTCAATGGATAAGTTTGCAGATATTTCCTCTGTATTAATTATTTTACATTAAGTATTAAGCCTGTTGGAAGCTTTTGTTGACTTTTAAGGCTCTGTGTCATCTTGTAATAACTCTACTGATATTTTGCAATAAATCTTTTTGGCTGGGAATAACTGTTCGGCTATATTGAGGCAAATATGCTCTGTTCTGGTCATTACTCGACCTTCTGTTGAATGCTTTGAGGCTACAGGTGGCATTAGGTAGCTGAGAGGAATCAATTAGCCTCTGATGTGGCGGTGGAGGCTTTCTATGTCTGGTAGATATTTTGTTTTGACCTAAAACATGGTTAATTTGCTTCTGATCTATGTGCTAGGCATAATTGGGCCCAAATCCTGTCTTTTGTTCTCTAACTATGTTTGATTTAGTGGATTAGGCTTTTGATTGTCGATCTTAGCCATAATCCACCCCAAACTGTATAATCAATGTTCAATTCTTCATCTCTACTGTGGTTGGGTCTTCGACACTGATACTCTTTATTTGTTTTAATTTTTCTGTGTCTTGTTGATGTGCAGGTGTTACAGGGCTTTTATAATGTTATTAGTGCTCATGAGGCACCGATAAAACGTGGTGTCGAACCCTGTAGATGGATACTCTTTGATAAATGAAAACCTGGAGGATCATCCTCGGCTTTTATTTTCTTTTAAAATCATCTGAAAAACTTTTAAAACCTGCAAAATACACAAAATATTAAGAAAATCCTGTGTATTTGGATAAGACTGCTTCAGAGGTTATGGTTAAGAGCATGGCCATTGGATGAAAACATCCAACGGTGGAGATTGAGCGCAGAGGTCAAATGGAGGCAGTTGGAATCAAACAGTGGGAGATTAAGTCCAAACCGTTGATCTGTGTTGATCAACGGTCGAGATCAACCGAGGAACCATAATGCAGCGGGTTTATATTATCGCGAAAATGGAAGAAATACAAAGAAAATAGGGGAAAATCCCTTTGGCGGAAGAAATATGGTTTAAAGGGAATTCGGGGTTTCCAAACGATCCTGGGCTGTCGGATTAATTTGGACCACGGAGATCAATGGTCAGGATTGATCGATGAAGGCCCTTTCGAAAAGGTGGAGGTCGATAGTTCAAACGCGACATTGTATGCTGGCCGTTGATCTGCAGAGATCAATGACGGATATAAAACATGATGAAACACAATATAAATGAAGGAAAGTGGTTTCGGAGGACAAAACAGCTGGTTTCGCGTGGCGAAAGGGCGGATAGGTGGTTTTAACTTTTCGAACGCGATATGCGTTCCCGCCCGACACGTGGCATTCGAAAACCGCTTACATTGCGTAATTTCTGAGAATTATCATTCGGACATGAAATTACGCGAAAATGCGCATCAGCCGTTAGATCTGGGGTCTTATATCTGATGGTCATGGAAAGAGCGCGATATAGATAAGATGCACGGGTGATAACAGGTGGGGCGGTTTTAATCAGGACCATCCGATCATAGGGATGAACAGCGAAGATCAAATCTGGAGGAAGGCAGGACCCACAAGAGTCAGGCCTACGGGATTACTCTGAACCGTCAGATGAAAATAGATCAACGGCTGAGATTGAATCTGGGGTTAAATGGAAAAATATATGAGGCGGAGAAAGGGTTAATATGGGCCGTTGATCTGCAGAGATCAACGGCGGAGATTTGGCCGAAAAACATTATAAAGCGGGGTGCATGAAAATTAACCAAGGTGGCGAGGAAGGATCTGGACCGTCGGATCTTATTGCAGGGATGACCCAGATGTAATCAGAGCTTTGCGATCGACGGGGGCAAAGGTTGAATGGGCATCGATGCAATTGAACGTAGACCGTTGATCTGCAGATCAGATCGACAACAGAGAATGCATCGGAGGAGGCCAATCGGGGGGGGGGGGGGGGGGTGAATAAAATATTTAACGCGCCAATGGAAATCTCCCGATGTGAGATTGCGCAGACCGTCTGATTGGTTCAAGATCAACGGTCGGGAAAGGGTTCAACCAATGAATGGGCGGGACCCTTTATAATATATGAAAATCAAAATTTTAATGAAATACAAAGGATTTCGCGTTCGGGGAGGGATTATTATAAGAGGCTTGGCGCTCGATTGCGGGGCCTTTGGATATATGAAACAATGAAGGGATCGGTGGTTTTATACAACAGGGCTTATTGGAATCGGAACGATGGAGGGGCCTTTTCAAATGTGCCCGACGAAAATCTCCAATGCGAGATCCTTTTGACTGTCGATCGGCCTTTTAAATCGATGGTCCTTTCCTTTAAAATCATAACACAACGGGTTTTCTTATAAAACATAGGAAAGTGGGTTTTTCATAAATACGAAAGATTTTTTCATCGGGGAAGGGTTTATTATAGTGTTAGGCGCTCGATAGTGGGGCCGTTGGTTTTACAAAAGGAAAAAGGGGATCGGGGCTTAAATGCAGAGGGGCTCATCGGATCGGAGGTTTCATATAACACAAAGACTTGCGCTTGCCAATTGTTTCCGATGCGATAAGTGCTTGGGACTGTTAGTGCTTGGTTCCAGTGCTATGGCACATGGTAGGGAAGTGGTTTAGGACTTGGCCCAAAGGGGCTTAGGTCCATAATGTAAAAAGTGATTTTTTATGATTTTTTCAAGGTTTTTAAATGGATTTGGGGGTTTCGGTAAGGTTCAAAAAGGATTTTCAAACCTTATAAAAGGGATTTTATGAAGGGAAGATGGGAGATAATGAAAAATAGAGGAATTTCATGAGGAAGAAAAGGCATAAAATGAAGGTTAATTTTGAGTGGAGGGAGGGGAAAAATGGAGTTTTGCAGCAGTCTTTTCTTCATGACAACAATAGAATTTCAGAGTTTAAGATGAAAACAACAGTGAAGATTAATCAAAGGATATGATGTCTTCATACGATTTCAAAAGATAACAATTTTTTGCAATAAAACTTGTTTCTTGAAGGCTTAAAAAATGATTTAGCCACCATTTGATATGACAAATTTTATAGGTGGCTAACAGTTGGATTGAAGTTTTCCATTAGAGAGAAAAATTTTGTAGACGATATGCAAATATTAACCAGAGTTTTTTAATTTATACTTGGGGATTAAAGAGATGTAGAAGAGAAAGAAGGAAGAGAGTAGGAAATGAAAGAAGAAATGAAAAGAGTTTCTCCTAGTTATGGGGTTGGAGAGTGTTGTCTGTACAAGTTGCATACATGATTTGAATAGTATGATAGAGGAGGGTGTGGAATAAGAGGAGATTGCATCAATCAAATTGCAAAGGAGATAGGTTGTCAAAGAAGATGAATTTGCAGTGGATGTAGTAGTAGAAGAGATGTGGATTCCCATAAAATTCCAAATAATTGTTTTTAGCCTAGGCAATGAAGAATGTGTAATGATTCATAGAAAGAAAGGGGGAGAGGATAGAGGATGGACATAATTCCATTATGTTCAAGTCAAAAACATTGGAGGGGTAGATAGAGATGTTGATGCCAAAGAGAAGAGAAGAAGAAACAATAAATTGAGAATGATGATAACAACATAACAGTTGTAGTGAAAGATGAGAAGCACAATAATATGTTTGAATAGCAAACACTAGTGGTATTGCCTAAAGAAATAATAAACATTGAGTTTAAGTCATAAAAATAGTTGATGATGGTGCATGATGGTGATGATGTAGTAAGCACAATTTGGTAAGGTTTGTAACAACCTATGAAGATATGATAATAATGACTAAGGGGTAAAAGAGATAATGATCTTATAATGACATATTTAAGTGTGGATATGAACAAATTCCCAAAACCACAAAGTGTTCATTGATGTAGATTACATAAAGAAAAATAAATATGCAAAGTGGATAAAAGATGAAAAATAAGATATAAATAAGAAAAAATAAATAAATAATCACAAAACTAATCAAAATCATCTCATATAATAGTATCTCTAACCACTAATACTTTCCTATATATTACTAGTTTACAAATATAATAATTTAATATTATTATTATTTTCCTAATATGAATTTATAGTTACCTACATCAATACTTTCAAAGCTTTTGGAGAGCCAAGGACATAGTTGCTTACTCTTGTTTGAATAATCAAATGTGATTTCATTCATGAGGTATGTTCACATACATATTCAAACAAAGGATGAACATTGTGTGGTTTCAAAGACATTAAGCTTTCTCACCTAAAATTGATAGAAAGTTGTCATAATCCTTACTCTAAATGAGCATGAATTATCAAATCCATAAGAATGATGTCTAATTGCTAGTGGTAAAGTTAAAGGACTCCAATATTTATTTCCTAGTGTATTCCACTACTATGCAAGTTCTATTAAGTGATCATTACGAGATGGAATACTATGCAATACTCATGGATATGATGAATAATGCTATTGAGAATTACTTTTTGGGTCTTTTACACATGCCATGTCAAGAAGTATTCTCAAGACTTATGGGCAAAAGTTACTGTTGCACTTCGTCTAGTGGTCACGAAATGACAAGGAAGAGGGAAAAAGTTAATGTGGCACTTCGTCTAGTGATCACGAAATGACAAGGAAGAGGGAAAAAGTTACTGCGGCACTTCGTCTAGTGGTCACGAAATGACAAGGAAGATAATAGTTTATGGAACTTTAATTGGGCATTAAGAAACAAGTCGATTCAAAGGCGTGCTTTGTATTATGTTAAGAAAATTTCTTCCGTTTAATTATAATAAGGACAGTGATACAAATTAAAGGATTTTATAATAAGGAAAGTAACCTGGTAAATGTTAATAGATATTGATGTATAATAAATATTAAAATACTTATTTTATAATATATTGGTTAAAATTTTAAAAATTAATTAAATTATAATTATATTTTAAATTATTATTATTAATTATAAAAATTTAATATATAAGTTAAACATATATATATTTAAAAAATATAGAATATTATTTGTATTTATGGAGATTTATCTTTATTTTATTATATAGATTTTTAATTTTTAAATAGGGGCAATATTTTCACTTATCAATATCACAAGCTCAAAAAACTATAACTCTTTTCATATGAGACTTGTCCATGTGGCAATTTTTTTAATTAATCAAATTTAAAAAATGGTATAATTGTTTTGAAGATAAATCTCAACCTTTGATTTTTGTATATTATTAAGAATATTCTAAAATATTCAATAGAGATCCTAAATTTAACCTAGTGGACTAGCTCAAATAGTTGATTCCATTAAGCTTTATGTTAAAGGTCTTAAAGTCAATCATTAAATCTAACCATTCCAATTACATGTCTCACTCAATATCACTATTAAATTAGGCATCAAATCTATACCAATAAATTTTCTCTAAAAACCATCATTAAATAAAAATTATTAAATATTTGATAAAAT